>JAPZAG010000032.1:0-124160 GCA_027475135.1 Bactrocera correcta | reverse complement strand
GATATCGAAATGCTTTAGATCATTAGTTTAACATATTTAAGCTAATAAACCTTCTTTAACGCACTGAAGTCTACATAAAGCGTTTACGGCATAACGGCAGTGCATTTAGAAAAATTCCGTTACCTTATATTTAGGTATAAATTCGATTTTCTTATATATACATATTTGGCAAGCGATATCGAAATGCTTCAAATCATTAGTTTAACATATTTAAGTTAATTAACCTTCTTTAACGTATTGAAGTTGATATAAAGCCATAACGGCAGTGCATTTGGAAGAATTCCGTAATCTTATATTTAGGTATAAAGTCGATTTTCTTTTACATACACATTTAGATATCGATATCGAAATGCTTCAAATCATTAGTTTAACATATTAAGTTAATAAACATTTTTTATCTTACTGAGGTCTACATAAAGCCTTAACGGTATAACGGCAGTGCATTTAGAAGAATTCCGTAATGTTATAATTGTATATTTAGGTATAAATTCGATTATCTTGTATATACACATTTAGCAATCGATATCGAAATGCTTCAAATCATTAGTTTAACATATTAAGTTAATAAACATTTTTTATCTTACTGAGGTCTACATAAAGCCTTAACGGTATAACGGCAGTGCATTTAGAAGAATTCCGTTATCTTATATTTAGGTATAAATTCGATTTTCTTGTATGTACACATTTAGCAGTCGATATCGAAATGCTTCAAACCATTAGTTTAACATATTTAAAATAATTAAACTTCTTTTACGTATCGAAGTTGATACAAAGCCATGGTGGCATAACGACAGTACATTTGGAAGAATTCCATAATCTTATATTTAGGTATAAAGTCGATTTTCTTGAATATACACATTTAGCAATCGATATCGAAATGCTTCAAATCATTAGTTTAACATATTTAAGTTAATAAACCTTCTTTAACGCTCTGAAGTCTACATAGAGCGTTAACGGCATAACGGCAGTGCATTTAGAAAAATTCCGTTATCTTATATTTAGGTATAAATTCGATTTTCTTGTATATACACATTTAGTAAGCGATATCGAAATGCTTCAAATCATTAGTTTAACATATTTAAGTTAATTAACCTTCTTTAACGTATTGAAGTTGATAAAGAGCCATGGCGGCATAACGACAGTACATTTGGAAGAATTCCGTAGTCTTATATTCAGGTATAAAGTCGATTTTTTTGTATACATGCATTAAGCAATCGATATCGAAATGCTTCAAATAACTGGTTTAACATATTTAAGTTAATAAACCTTCTTTAACGCACTGAAGTCTACATAAAGCGTTAATGGCATAACTGCAGTGCACGTAGAAGAATTCCATAATCTTATATTTAGGTATTAAGTCGATTTTCTTGTATATACATATTTAGCTATCGATATCGAAATGCTTCAGCTCATTAGTTTAACATATTTAAGTTATTAAACCTTTTTTAACGATCTGAAGTGGGCATATAGCCATGGAGGCATAACTGCAGTGCACGTAGAAGAATTCCATAATCTTATATTTAGGTATTAAGTCGATTTTCTTGTATATACATATTTAGCTATCGATATCGAAATGCTTCAAATCATTAGTTTAACATATTAAGTTAATAAACAGTTTTTAGCTTACTGAAGTCTACATAAAGCCTTAACGGTATAACGGCAGTGCCTTTAGAAGAATTCCGTAATGTTATAATTTAATATTTAGGTGTAAAGTCGATTTCCTTGTATTTACACATTCAGCAGTCGATATGGAAATGCTTCAAATCATTAGTTTAACATATTTAAAATAATTAACCTTCTTTAACGTATTGAAGTTGATACAAAGCCATGGCGGCATAAAGACAGTACATTTGGAAGAATTCCGTAATCTTATATTTAGGTATAAAGTCGATTTTCTTGTATATACACATTTAGCAATCGATATCGAAATGCTTTAAATCATTAGTTTAACATATTTAAATTAATAAACCTTCTTTAACGCACTGAAGTCTACATAAAGCCTTGACGGTATAACTGCACTGCATTTAGAAGAATTCCGTTATCTTATATTTAGGTATAAATTCGACTTTCTTGTATATATTCATTTAGCAAGCGATATCAAAATGCTTCAAACCATTAGTTTAACATATTTAAAATAATTAACCTTCTTTAACGTATCGAAGTTGATACAAAGCCATGGCGGCATAACGACAGTACATTTGGAAGAATTCCGTAATCTCATATTTAGGTATAAAGTCGATTTTCTTGAATATACACATTTAGCAATCGATATCGAAATGCTTCAAATCATTAGTTTAACATATTTAAGTTAATAAACCTTCTTTAACGCTCTGAAGTCTACATAGAGCGTTAACGGCATAACGGCAGTGCATTTAGAAAAATTCCGTTATCTTATATTTAGGTATAAATTCGATTTTCTTGTATATACACATTTAGCAAGCGATATCGAAATGCTTCAAATCATTAGTTTAATATATTTAAGTTAATTAACCTTCTTTAACGTATTGAAGTTGATAAAGAGCTATGGCGGCATAACGAGAGTACATTTGGAAGAATTCCGTAGTCTTATATTCAGGTATAAAGTCGATTTTCTTGTATATATGCTTTAAGCAATCGATATCGAAATGCTTCAAATAACTGGTTTAACATATTTAAGTTAATAAACCTTCTTTAACGCACTGAAGTCTACATAAAGCGTTAATGGCATAACGGCAGTGCATTTAGAAAAATTCCGTTATCTTATATTTAGGTATAAATTCGATTTTCTTGTATATACATATTTAGCTAGCGATATCGAAATGCTTCAGATCATTAGTTTAACATATTTAAGTTAATAAACCTTTTTTAATGATCTGAAGTGGGCATATAGCCATGAAGGCATAACTGCAGTGCACGTAGAAGAATTCCATAATCTTATATTTAGGTATAAAGTCGATTTTCTTGTATATACACATTTAGCAATAGATATCGAAATGCTTCAAATCATTAGTTTAACATATTTAAGTTAATAAACCTTCTTTAACGCACTGAAGTCTACATAAAGCCTTGACGGTATAACTGCACTGCATTTAGAAGAATTCCGTTATCTTATATTTAGGTTCAAATTCGACTTTCTTGTGTATATTCATTTAGCAAGCGATATCAAAATGCTTCAAACCATTAGTTTAACATATTTAAAATAATTAACCTTCTTTAACGTATTGAAGTTGATACAAAGCCATGGCGGCATAATGACAGTACAGTTGGAAGAATTCCGTAATCTTATATTTAGGTATAAGTCGATTTTTTTGTATATACATATTGGGCAAGCGATATCGAAATGCTTCAAATAACTGGTTTAACATATTTAAGTTAATTAACCTTCTTTAACGTATTGAAGTTGATATAAAGCCATAACGGCAGTGCATTTAGAAGAATTCCGTAATCTTATATTTAGGTATAAAGTCGATTTTCTTTTATATACACATTTAGATATCGATATCGAAATGCTTCAAATCATTAGTTTAACATATTAAGTTAATAAACATTTTTTATCTTACTGAGGTCTACATAAAGCCTTAACGGTATAACGGCAGTGCATTTAGAAGAATTCCGTAATGTTATAATTTTATATTTAGGTATAAATTCGATTTTCTTGTATATGCACATTTAGCAATCGATATGGAAATGCTTCAAATCATTAGTTAACATATTTAAGTTAATTAACCTTCTTTAACTCACTGAAGTCTACATAAAGCATTAACGGCATAACGGCAGTGCATTTAGAAGAATTCTGTTATCTTATATTTAGGTATGAATTCGATTTTCTTGCATATACTCATTTAGCAATCGATATCGAAATGCTTCAAATCATTTGTTTAACATATTTAAGTTAATAAAGCTTCTTTAACGCCTGAAGTTAACATAAAACCATGGCGCCATAATGGCAGTGCATGTAGAAGAATTACGTAATCTTATATTTAGGTATTAAGTCGATTTTCTTGTATATACATATTTAGCTATCGATATCGAAATGCTTCAACTCATAAGTTTAACATATTTAAGTTAATAAACCTTTTTTAACGATCTGAAGTGGGCATATAGCCATGGAGGCATAACTGCAGTGCACGTAGAAGAATTCCATAATCTTATATTTAAGCTTGTAGTCGATTTTCTTGTATTTGCACATTAAGCAATCGGTTTCGAAATGCTTCAAACCATTAGCTTAACATATTTAAAATAATTAACCTTCTTTAACGTATTGAAGTTGATACAAAGCCATGGCGGCATAATGACAGTACATTTAGAAGAATTCCGTAATCTTATATTTAGGTATAAAGTCGATTTTCTTATATATACCCTTTTAGCAATCGATATCGAAATGCTTCTAACCATTAGCTTAACATATTTAAAATAATTAACCTTCTTTAACGTATTGAAGTTGATACAAAGCCATGGCGGCATAATGACAGTACATTTGGAAGAATTCCGTAATCTTATATTTAGGTATAAAGTCGATTTTCTTGTATATACACTTTTAGCAATCGATATCGAAATACTTCAAATCATTAGTTTAACATCTTCTTCTTTACTGGCGTAGACACCGCTTACGCGATTATAGCCGAGTCAACAACAGCGCGTTAGTCGTTTCTTCTCTTCGCTACGTGGCGCCAATTGGATATTCCAAGCGAGGCCAGGTCCTTCTCTACTTGGTCCTTCCAACGGAGTGGAGGTCTTCCTCTTCCTCTGCTTCCCGCGGCGGGTACTGCGTCGAATACTTTCAGAGCTGGAGTGTTTTCATCCATCCGTACAACATGACCTAGCCAGCGTAGCCGCTGTCTTTTAATTCGCTGAACTATGTCAATGTCGTCGTATATCTCGTACAGCTCATCGTTCCATCGAATGCGATATTCGCCGTGGCCAACGCGCAAAGGACCATAAATCTTTCGCAGAACCTTTCTCTCGAAAACTCGCAACGTCGACTCATCCGTTGTTGACATCTTCCAAGCCTCTGCGCCATATAGCAAGACGGGAATTATGAGTGACTTATAGAGTTTGGTTTTTGTTTGTCGAGAGAGGACTTTGCTTCTCAATTGCCTACTTAGTCGCTACTTCGGACTCGGCCTGTTGGCAAGAGTTATCCTGCGTTGGATTTCTAGGCTGACATTGTTGGTGTTGTTTACGCTGTTTCCAAGATAGACGAAATTATCTACAACTTCAAAGTTATGACTGTCAACAGTGACGTGAGCGCCAAGTCGCGAGTGCGACGACTGTTTGTTTGATGACAGGAGATATTTCGTCTTGTCCTCGTTCACTGCCAGACCCATTTCTTTTGCTTCCTTGTCCAGTCTGGAGAAAGCAGAACTAACAGCGCGGGTGCTGAGGCCGATGATATCAATATCATCGGCATACGCCAGCAGTTGTACACTCTTATAAAAGATGGTACCTTCTCTGTTGAGTTCTGCAGCTCGAACTATTTTCTCCAGAAGCAGGTTGAAAAAGTCGCACGATAAGGACTCGCCTTGTCTGAAACCTCGTTTGGTATCGAACGGCTCGGAGAGGTCCTTCCCGATTCTGACGGAGCTTTTCGTGTCGCTCAACGTCAGCTTACACAGCCGTATTAGTTTTGCGGGGATACCAAATTCAGACATCGCGGCATAAAGGCAGCTCCTTTTCGTGCTGTCGAAAGCAGCTTTGAAATCGACGAAGAGGTGGTGTGTGTCGATTCTCCTTTCACGGGTCTTTTCCAAGATTTGGCGCATGGTGAATATCTGGTCGGTTGTTGATTTACCAGGTCTAAAGCCACACTGATAAGGTCCAATCAGTTTGTTGACGGTGGGCTTTAATCTTTCACACAATACGCTCGACAGAACCTTATATGCGATGTTGAGGAGGCTAATCCCACGGTAGTTGGCGCAGATTGTGGGGTCTCCTTTTTTGTGGATTGGGCATAGTACGCTTAAATTCCAATCGTTGGGCATACTTTCGTCCGACCATATTTTGCAAAGAAGCTGATGCATGCACCTTATCAGATCTTCGCCGCCGTGTTTGAATAGCTCGGCCGGCAATCCATCGGCCCCTGCCGCTTTGTTGTTTTTCAGGCGGGCAATTGCTATTCGAACTTCTTCATGGTCGGGCAATGGAACGTCTGCTCCATCGTCATCGATTGGGGTATCGGGTTCGCTTTCTCCTGGTGTTGTGTGTTCACTGCCATTCAGCAGGCTGGAGAAGTGTTCCCTCCATAATTTAAGTATGCTCTGGGCATCGGTGGCTAGATCAACTTGGGGGGTCCTACAAGAGTATGCTCCGGTCTTTAAACCTTCGTAAGCCGCCGCATCTTTTCGTAGAATTTTCGAGCATTACCCCTGTCGGCCAGCTTATCAAGCTCTTCGTACTCACGCATTTCGGCCTCTTTTCTTTTTCTGTCTACAAATGTGTCTCGCTTCCCTCTTCAACTCTCGGTATCTATCCCATCCCGCACGCGTTGTGGTCGAACGTAACGTTGCGAGGTAGGCAGCCTGTTTTCTCTCCGCTGCGACACGGCACTCCTCGTCGTACCAGCTGTTCTTTTGCACCCTCCGAAAACCAATGGTTTCGGTTGCAGCTGTACGTAAGGAGTTTGAAATGCCGTCCCACAGTTCCCTTATACCGAGTTGTTGCTGAGTGCTGTCAGAGAGCAGGAGTGCAAGCCGAGTAGAAAAACGTTCGGCTGTCTGTTGTGATTGCAGCTTCTCGACGTCGAACCTTCCTTGTGTTTGTTGGCGTGCGTTTTTTGCTGCACAGAGGCGGGTGCGAATTTTGGCTGCAACAATATAGTGGTCCGTGTCGATGTTAGGACCTCGGAGCGCACGCACATCTAAAACACTGGAGAGGTGTCTTCCGTCTATCACAACATGATCGATCCGGTTGGTGGTTTTTCGATCAGGAGACAGCCAGGTAGCTTATGCTGGAATCTAGTACTACAGATAACCATATTTCGGGCCCCGACGAAGTCGATCAGCCTCAGCCCATTTGGGGATGTTTCCTCGTGGAGGCTGAATTTACCGACCGCAGTGCCAAAGATACCTTCTTTGCCCACCCTGGCATTGAAGTCGCCAAGCACGATTTTGACATCGTGGCGGGGGCATCTCTCATAAGTGCGCTCCAAGCACTCATAAAAGGCATCTTTGGTCACATCGTCCTTCTCTTCCGTCGGGGCGTGGGCGCAAATCAGCGATATGTTGAATAACCTCGCTTTGATGCGGATTGTGGCTAGACGTTCATTCTCCGGAGTGAATGATAGTACTCGGCGACGGAGTCTCTCTCCCACCACGAATCCAACACCAAACTTGCGCTCCTTTATATGGCCACTGTAGTAAATGTCACAAGGACCTACTCGTCTCTGTCCTTGTCCCGTCCATCGCATTTCTTGGACGGCGGTGATGTCAGCCTTTATCTTTACGAGGACATCTACCAGCTGGGCAGCGGCACCTTCCCAATTAAGGGACCGGACATTCCAGGTGCATGCCCTCAAATCATAGTCCTTATTTCGTTTGCCATGGTCGTCATCAAAAGGGGGGGCTCTCAACCGAGGCTGATTGTTGGTTTTCATTGGGGGTGTTTTTTTTACGTGGCGGGTCCCAAACCCAGCGCACAACCCTATGCAGGGGTGTTTCGCCTTCTCACTTTAGCTCGCCTTCAAACGGATGTTCTTAGGCTACCCAGAGGATACTTGGTCAAAGACCGGAAGTCGTGAGCTGCTTGAGCCATATGTAAAAGAATCGTTTCTGGCCACTCCCAAGTGAATGGCGATCAGAGAACTTTCCTCACTTGCGTGAACTTCTACACATGACCCCATCCTCCATTAGTTTAACATATTTAAGTTAATAAACCTTCTTTAACGCACTGAAGTCTACATAAAGCGTTAACGGCATAACGGCAGTGCATTTAGAAAAATTCCGTTATCTTATATTAAGGTATAAATTCGATTTTCTTGTATATACATATTTGGCAATCGATATCGAAATGCTTCAAATCATTAGTTTAACATATTTAAGTTAATTAACCTTTTTAACGTATTGAAGTTGATATAAAGCCATAACGGCAGTGCATTTGGAAGAATTCCGTAATCTCATATTGAGGCATAAAGTCGATTTTCTTTTATATACACATTTAGATATCGATATCGAAATGCTTCCAATCATTAGTTTAATATATTTAAGTTAATAAAGCTTCTTTAACGCACTGAAGTTAACATTAAGCCATGGCGGCATAGCGGCAGTGCATTTAGAAGAATTCCGTAATCTTATATTTAGGTATGTAGTCGATTTTCTTGTATTTACACATTTAGCAATCGATATCGAAAACCTTCAGATAACTGGTTTAGCATATTTAGGTTAATTAACCTTCTTTATCTTACTGAAGTTTAAATAAAGCCATAACGGCATAACGGCAGTATATTTGGGTGAAATCCGTAATCTTTTATTTAGGTATAAAATCGATTTTCTTGTATATACACATTTAGCAATCGATATCGAAATGCTTCAACTCATTAGTTTAACATATTTAAGTTAATAAACCTTCTTTAACGATCTAAAGTTGGCATAACGGCAGTGGATGTAAAATAATTCCGTAATCTTATATTTAGGTATAAAGTCGATTTTCTTGTATATACATATTTAGCTATCGATATCGAAATGCTGCAAATCATAAGTTTAACATATTTAAGCTAATTAATCCTCTTTGTCTTACTGAAGTCTACAAAAGCCTTCACGGCATTACGGCAGTGCATTTGGAAGAGTTCCGTAATTTATATTTAGTTATAAAGTCGATTTTGTTGTATTTACATATATAACAATCGATATCGAAATACTTCAAATCATTAGTTTAACATATTTAAGTTAATTAACCCTCTCTATCTTACCGAAGTCTGCATAAAGCCTTAACGGCATAACGGCAGTGCATTTAGAAGAATTCCGTTATCTTATATTTAGATATAAATTCGATTTTCTTGTATATACACATTAAGCAAGCGATATCGAAATGCTTCAAATCATTAGTTTAATATATTTAAGTTAATTAACCTTCTTTAACGTATTGAAGGTGATACAAAGCCATGGCGGCATAACGGCAGTGCATTTAGAAGAAATCCGTAGTCTTATATTTAGGTTTAGCCGCTAGAGCGTTAGCAAAGTTGAAACAAAAATGTTACTGTTGCCAAGCCCCTGGTAGGAGTAGAAGAAAAATTGGGGACTTTTCTGAGAGCTCTTTAAGTTATCTTACCAATGTTTTATGGTTGACCCACCTCGTTCAAATAGTTTAGCCTCAGAGCGTTAGCAAAGTTGAAACAAAAATGTGACTATTGCCAAGCCCCTGATAGGAGTAGAAGAAAGATTGAAGATTTTCCTGAGAGCTGTTTAAATTATTTAACCAATGCTTTATGTGTGACTCACCTCGTTCTAAAAGTTTAGCCTCAGAGCGTTATCAAAGTTGATACAAAAATGTGACTATTGCAAAGCCCCTGGTAGGAGTAAAAGAAAAATTGAGGACTTTCCTGAGAGCTCTTTAAATTATTTTACCAATGCTTTATGTTTGACACACCTCGTTCAAATAGTTTAGCCGCTAGAGCGTTAGCAAAGTTGAAACAAAAATGTGACTATTGCCAAGCCCCTGATAGGAGTAGAAGAAAGGTTGAAGACTTTTCTGAGAGCTCTTTAAATTATCTAATGCTTAATGTTTGACCCACCTCGTTCCAATAGTTTAGCCGCTAGAGCGTTATAAAAAGTGAAACAAAAATGTGACTATTGCCAAGCCCCTGATAGGAGTAGAAAAAATATTAAAGACTTTCCTGAAAGCTCTTTAAATTATCTAACCAATGCTTTATGTTTGACCCACCTCGTTCCAATAGTTCAGCCTCAGAGCGTTAGCAAGGTTGAAACAAAAATGTGACTATTGCCAAGCGCATGGTAAGAACAGAAGAAAGATTGAAGACTTTCCTGAAAGCTCTTTAAATTATCTAAAGAATGCTTTATGTTTGACCCACCTCGTTTCAATAGTTTAGCCGATAGAGCGTTATCAAAAGTGAAACAAAAATGTGACTACGGCCAAGCCACTGAAAGGATTAGAAGATAGATTGAAGACTTTCCTGAAAGCTCTTCAAATTATCTAACCAATGCTTTATGTTTGACCCACCTCGTTCCAATAGTTTAGCCTCAGAGCGTTAGCAAAATTGAAACAAAACTGTGACTAGTTCCAAGCCCCTGATAAGAGCAGAAGAAAGATTTAAGACTTTCCTGAGAGCTCTTTAAATTATCTAACCAATGCTTTATGTTTGACCCACCTCGTTCCAATAGTTTAGCTGCTGGAGCGTTAGCAAAGTTGAAACAAAAATGTGACTATTGCCAAGCCCCTGATAGGAGTAGAAGAAAGATTGAATGCTTTATGTTTGACCCACCTCGTTCCAATAGTTTAGCCGCTAAAGCGTTATCAAAGTTGAAACAAAAATGTGACTATTGTCACGCCCCTGGTAGGAGTAGAAGAAAGATTGAAGACTTTCCTGAGAGCTCTTTAAATTATCTAACCAATGCTTTATGTTTGACCCACCTCGTTCCAATAGTTTAGCCTTTAGAGCGTTAGCAAAGTTGAAACAAAAATGTGACTCTCTCCAAGCGCTTGGTAGCAGTAGAAGAGAGAATATAGACTTTCCTGAGAGCTCTTTAAATTATCTAACCAATGCTTTATGTTTGACCCACCTCAATCCAATAGTTTAGCCGCTAGAGCGTTAGCAAAGTTGAAACAAAAATGTGACTATTGCTAAGCGCCTGGTAGGAGCAGAAGAAAGATTGAAGACTTTACTGAAAGCCCTTAAAATTATCTAACCAATGTTTTATGTTTGACCCACCTCGTTCCAAAAGTTTAGCCGCTAGAGCGTTAGCAATATTGAAACAGAAATGTGACTATTGCCAAGCACCTGGTAGGAGTAGAAGGAAAATTAGGGATTTTCCTGAGAGCTCTTTAAATTATCTAACCAATGCTTTATGTTTGACTCACCTCGTTCAAATAGTTTACCCGCTAGAGCGTTATCAAAAGTGAAACAATAGATAATTTAAAGAGCTCTTAGGAAAATCTTCACTTTTTCTTCTACTCCTACCAGGGGCTTGGCAATAGTCACATTTTAGTTTCACTTTTAATAACTCTCTAGCGGGTAAACTATTGGAACGAGGTGGGTCAAACATAAATCATTGGTTATATAATTTAAAGAGCTCTCAGGAAAGTCTTCAATCTTTCTTCTACTCCTATCAGGGGCTTGGCAATAGTCACATTTTTGTTTCAACTTTGCTAACGCTCTGAGGCTAAACTATTGGAACGAGGTGGGTCAACCATAAAGCATTGGTTAGATAATTTAAAGAGCTCTCTGGAAAATCTTCAATCTTTCTTTTACTCCTACCAGGCGCTTGGCAATAGTCACATTGTATTGTCACATGTTCCTATAGTTTAGCCTCAGAGCGTTAGCAAAGTTGAAACAAAAATGTGACTATTGCCACGTGGGTCAAACATAAAGCATTGGTTAGATAATTTAAAGAGCTCTAAGGAAAGTCTTCAATCTTTCTTCTACTCCTATCAGGGGCTTGGCAATAGTCACATTTTTGTTTCAACTTTGCTAACGCTCTAAAGGCTAAACTATTGGAACGAGGTGGGTCAAACATAAAGCATTGGTTAGATAATTTAAAGAGCTCTCAGCAAATTTTTCAATCTTTCTTCTATTCCTATCAGGGGCTTGGCAATAGTCACATTTTTGTTTCAACTTTGCTAACGCTCAAAGGCTAAATTATTGGAACGAGATGGGTCAAACATAAATCATTGGTTAGATAATTTAAAGAGCTCTTAGGAAAGTCTTAAATCTTTCTTCTACTCCTATCAGGGGCTTGGCAATAGTCACATTTTTTTTTCAACTTTGCTAACGCTCTAGCGGCTAAACTATTGGAACCAGGTTAGTCAAACATAAAGCATTGGTTAGATAATTTAAAGAGTTCTTAGAAAGTCTTCAATCTTAATTCTTCCCCTACCAGGGCCTTGGCAATAGTCACATTTTTGTTTCAACTTTGCTAACGCTCTGAGGCTAAACTATTTGAACGAGGTGGGTCGAACATAAAGCATTGGTTAGATAATTTAAAGAGCTCTCAGCAAAGTCTTCAATCTTTCTTCCACTCCTACCAGGGGCTTGGCAATAGTCACATTTTTGTTTCAACTTTGCTAACGCTCTAAAGGCTAAACTATTGGAACGAGGTGGGTCAAACATAAAGCATTGGTTAGATAATTTAAAGAGCTCTCAGCAAAGTCTTCAATCTTTCTTCCACTCCTACCAGGGGCTTGGCAATAGTCACATTTTTGTTTCACTTTTGATAACGCTCTAGCAGGTAAACTATTTGAACGAGGTGAGTCAAACATAAAGCATTGGTTAGATAATTTAAAGAGCTCTCAGGAAAGTCTTCAATCTTTCTTCTACTCCTACCAGGGGCTTGGCAATAGTCACATTTTTGTTTCACTTTTGATAACGCTCTAGCAGGTAAACTATTTGAACGAGGTGAGTCAAACATAAAGCATTGGTTAGATAATTTAAAGAGCTCTCAGGAAAGTCTTCAATCTTTCTTCTACTTCTATAAGGGGCTCGGCAGTAGTCACATTTTTGTTTCAACTTTGCTATCGCTCTAGCGGCTAAACTATTGGAACGAGGTGGGTCAAACATAAATCATTGGTTAGATAATTTAAAGAGCTCTCAGGAAAGGCCCCAATTTTTCTTCTGCTCCTACCAGGGGCTTGGCAATAGTCACATTTTTGTTTCACTTTTGATAACGCTCTAGCGGGTAAACTATTTGAACGAGGTGAGTCAAACATAAAACATTGGTTAGATAATTTAAAGGGCTTTCAGGAAAGTCTTCAATCTTTCTTCTGCTCTAACCAGGCGCTTGGCAATAGTCACAGTTTTGTTTCAACTTTTCTAACGCTCTAGTGGCTAAACTATTGAAACGAGGTGGGCCGAACTTAAAGCATTGGTTAGATTACTTAATAACTATAACTATTAGAACGAAGTGGGTCAAACATAAAACATTGGTTAGATAATTAAAAGAGCTCTCAGGAAAGTCTTCAATCTTTCTTCTACTCCTACCAGGCGCTTGGCAATAGTC
This sequence comes from Bactrocera correcta, assembly GCA_027475135.1. Lineage (NCBI taxonomy): Eukaryota > Metazoa > Arthropoda > Insecta > Diptera > Tephritidae > Bactrocera > Bactrocera correcta. Next base: position 111,018 of record JAPZAG010000032.1, on the reverse strand, counting down.
ACATCTTTGTTTCACTTTTGATAACGTTCTAGCGGGTAAACTATTTGAACGAGGTGGGTCAAACATAAAGCATTGGTTAGATAATATAAAGAGCTCTCAGGAAAGTCTTCAATTTTTCTTTTACTCCTACCAGGCGCTTGGCAATAGTCACATTTTTGTTTCAACTTTGCTAACGCTCTAGTGGCTAATTTATTGAAACGAGGTGGGTCGAACATAAGGCATTGGTTAGATAATTTAAACTAATGAGTTGAACCATCTCGATATCGATTGCTAAATGTGTATATACAAGAAATTCGAATTTATACCTAAATATAAAACAACGGAATTCTTATAAATGCACTGCCGTTATGCCGTTAAGGCTTTATGTAGATTTCAGTAAGACAGAGAGGCTTTATTAACATAAATATGTTAAACTAATGATTTGAAGCATTTCGTTATCGATTGCTAAATGTGTATATACAAGAAAATCGACTTTATACCTAAATAAAAGATTACGGAATTCTTCTAAATGCACTCCCGTTATGCCGCCATGGCTTTACGTAAACTTCAGTAAGAAAATAAGGTTAATTAACTTAAATATGTTAAACTAATGATTTGAAGCATCTCGATATCGATTGCTAAATGTGTATATACATCAAAATCGACATTATACCTAAATATAAGTTAACGGAATTCTTCCAAATGCACTGGCGTTATACCGTTATGGCTTTACGTAAACTTCAGTAAGAAAATAAGGTTAATTAACTTAAATATGTTAAACTAATGATTTGAAGCATCTCGATATCGATTGCTAAATGACTATATACATCAAAATCGACATTATACCTAAATATGAGTTAACGGAATTCTTCCAAATGCACTGGCGTTATACCGTTATGGCTTTATGTAAACTTCAGTCAGATAGAGAAGGTTAATTAACTTAAATATGTTAAACTAATGATTTGAAGCATTTCGTTATGAATTGCTAAATTTGTATATACAAGAAAATCGACTTTATACCTAAATATATGATTACGGAATTCTTCTAAATGCACTGCCGTTATGCCGCCATGTCTTTATGCCAACTTCCGTTCGTTAAAGAAGGTTAATTAACTTAAATATGTTAAACTAATGATTTGAAGCATTTCGATATCGATTGGTAAATGTGTATATACAAGAAAATCGACTTTATGCCTAAATATAAGACTACGGAATTCTTGCAAATGCAGTGCCGTTATGGCTTTTTGTCAACTTCAGTTCGCTAAAGGAGGTTTATTAATAAAATATGTTAAACCAGTTATCTGAAGCATTTCGATATCGATTGCGAAATGTTTATACAAGAAAATCGACTTTATACCTAAATATAAAATTATAACATTACGGAATTTATCTAAATGCACTGCCGTTATACCGTCATGGCTTTATGTAAGCTTCAGTATGCTATAAAATATTTATTAACTTAATATGTTAAACTTATGATTTGAAGCATTTCGATATCGATAGCTAAATGTGTTTAAACAAAAAAATCGACTTTATACCTAAATATAAGATTACGGAATTCTTCTAAATGCACTGCCGTTATGCCGCCATGGCTTTAAGCCAACTTCCGTTCGTTAAAGAAGGTTTATTAACTTAAACATGTTAAACTAATTATTTGAAGCATTTTGGTATCGATTGCTAAATGTGTATATACAACAAAATCGAATTTATACATAAATATAAGACTACGGAATTCTTCCAAATGTACTGTCGTTATGCCGTCATGGCTTTATATCAACTACAATACGTTAAAGAAGGTTAATTAACTTAAATATGTTAAACTAATGATTTGAAGCATTTCGAAATCGATTGCTAAATGCGTATATACAACAAAATCGACTTTATACCTAAATATAAGATTACGGAATTCTTCTAAATGCACTGCCGTTATGCCGCCATGGCTTTAAGCCAACTTCCGTTCGTTAAAGAAGGTTTATTAACTTAAACATGTTAAACTAAGTATTTGAAGCATTTTGGTATCGATTGCTAAATGTGTATATACAACAAAATCGAATTTATACATAAATATAAGACTACGGAATTCTTCCAAATGTACTGTCGTTATGCCGTCATGGTTTTATATCAACTACAATACGTTAAAGAAGGTTAATTAACTTAAATATGTTAAACTAATGATTTGAAGCATTTCGATATCGATTGCTAAATGCGTATATACAACAAAATCGACTTTATACCTAAATATAAGATTACGGAATTCTTCTAAATGCACTGTCGTTATGCCGCCATGGCTTTATATCACCTTCATTACGTTAAAGAAGGTTAATTAACTTAAATATGTTAAACTATTGATTTGAAGCATTTCGATATCGATTGCTAAATGTATATATATAACCAAATCGACTTTATGCCTAAATATAAGATTTCGGAATTCTTCCAAATGTACTGTCGTTATGCCGCCATGGCTTTATATCAACTTCAATACGTTAAAGAAGGTTAATTAACTTAAATATGTTAAACTAATGATTTGAAGCATTTCGATATCGATTGCTAGATGCGTATATAGAACAAAATCGACTTTATTCCTAAATATAAGATTACGGAATTCTTATAAATGCACTGTCGTTATGCCGCAATGGCTTTATATCACCTTCATTACGTTAAAGAAGGTTAACTAACTTAAATATGTTAAACTAATGATTTGAAGCATTTCGATATCGATTGCTAAATGTGTATATACAAGAAAATCGACTGTATACCTAAATATAAGATAACGGAATTCTTTTAAATATACTGCCGTTATGCCGTTATGGCTTTATGTAAACTTCAGTAAGATAAAGAAGGTTAATTAACCTTAAAATGCTAAACCAGTTATTTGATGCATTTCGTTATCGATTGCTAAATGTGTATATACAACAAAATCGACTTTATACCTAAATATAAGATAACGGAATTCTTCCAACTGCTCTGCCGTTATACCGTTATGGCTTTACGTGAACTTCAGTAAGAAAATAAGGTTAATTAACTTAAATATGTTAAACTAATGATTTGAAGCATCTCGATATCGATTGCTAAATGAGTATATACATCAAAATCGATATTATACCTAAATATAAGTTAACGGAATTCTTCCAAATGCACTGGCGTTATACCGTTATGGCTTTATGTAAACTTCAGTCAGATAAAGAAGGTTAATTAACTTAAATATGTTAAACTAATGATTTGAAGCATTTCGTTATCGATTGCTAAATGTGTATATACAAGAAAATCGACTTTATACCTAAATATAAGATTACGGAATTCTTCTAAATGCACTGCCGTTATGCCGCCATGGCTTTATGCCAACTTCCGTTCGTTAAAGAAGGTTCATTAACTTAAATATGTTAAACTAATGATTTGAAGCATTTCGATATCGATTGCTAAATGTGTATATACAAGAAAATCGACTTTATGTCTAAATATAAGACTACGGAATTCTTCCAAATGCAGTGCCGTTATGGCTTTTTGTCAACTTCAGTTCGCTAAAGGAGGTTTATTAAATTAAATATTTTAAACCAGTTATCTGAAGCATTTCGATATCGATTGCGAAATGTATATATACAAGAAAATCGACTTTATACCTAAATATAAATCTATAACATTACGGAATTCTTCTAAATGCATTGCCGTTATACCGTCATGGCTTTAAGTAAGCTTCAGTATGCTAAAAAATGTTTATTAACTTAATATGTTAAACTTTTGATTTGAAGCATTTCGATATCGATAGCTTAATGTGTATAAACAAAAAAATCGACTTTATACCTAAATATAAGATTACGGAATTCTTCTTAATGCACCGCCGTTATGCCGCCATGGCTTTAAGCCAACTTCCGTTCGTTAAAGAAGGTTTATTAACTTAAATATGTTAAACTAATTATTTGAAGCATTTCGATATCGATTGCTAAATGTGTATATACAAGAAAATCGACTTTATACATAAATATAAGACTACGGAATTCTTCTAAATGCAATGCCGTTATGCCGCCATGGCTTTATGCCAACTTCAGTTCGCTAAAGAAGGTAAATTAACTTAAATATGTTAAACTAATGATTTGAAGCATTTCGATATCGATTGCTAAATGTGTATATATAACAAAATCGACTTTATACCTAAATATAAGATTTCGGAATTCTTCCAAATGTACTGTCGTTATGCCGCCATGGCTTTATATCAACTTCAATACGTTAAAGAAGGTTAATTAACTTAAATATGTTAAACTAATGATTTGAAGCATTTGCGTATATAGAACAAAATCGACTTTATTCCTAAATATAAGATTACGGAATTCTTCTAAATGCACTGTCGTTATGCCGCCATGGCTTTATATCACCTTCATTACGTTAAAGAAGGTTAACGAACGTAAATATGTTAAACTAATGATTTGAAGCATTTCGATATCGATTGCTAAATGTGTATGTACAACAAAATCGACTGTATACCTAAATATAAGATAACGGAATTCATATAAATTTTCTGCCGTTATGCCGTTATGGCTTTATGTAAACTTCAGTAAGATAAAGAAGGTTAATTAATCTTAATATGCTAAACCAGTTATTTGATGCATTTCGATATCGATTGCTAAATATGTAAATACAAGAAAATCGACTTTATACCTAAATATAAGATTACGGAATTCTTCTAAATGCACTGCCCTTATGCCGCCATGGCTTTAAGCCAACTTCAGATCGTTAAAGAAGGTTTATTAACTTACATATGTTAAACCAGTTATTTAAAGCATTTCGATATCGATTGCTGAATGAGTATATACAACAAATTCGACTTTATACCTAAACATAAGATTACGGAATTCTTCCAAATGCACTGCCGTTATTTCGTTATGGCTTTACGTAAACTTCAGTAAGATAAAGAAGGTTAATTAACTTAAATATGTTAAACTAATGATTTGAAGCATCTCGATATCGATTGCTAAATGTGTATATACAATAAAACCGGCATTATACCTAAATACAAGTTTACGGAATTCTTCCAAATGCATTGCCGTTATACCGTTATGGCTTTATGTAAACTTCAGTAAGATAAAGAAGGTTAATTAACTTAAATATGTTAGACTAATGATTTGAAGCATTTCGTTATCGATTGCTAAGTGTGAATATACAAGAAAATCGACTTTATATAAAATATACGATAACGGAATTCTTGTATATGCACTGCCGTTATGCCGTTATAGCTTTATGTTAATTTCAGTTCGTTAAAGAAGGTTTATTAACTTAAAAATGTTAAACAAGTTATTTGAAGCATTTCGATATCGATTGCTTAATGCATATATAAAAAAAAATCGACTTTATACCTAAATATAAGACTACGGAATTCTTCCAAATGTACTGTCGTTATGCCGCCATGGCTTTATGCCACCTTCATTACGTTAAAGAAGGCTAATTAACTTAAATATCTTAAACTAATGATTTAAAGCATTTCGTTATCGATTGCAAAATGAGTATATACAAAAAAAATTCGAATTTATACCTAAATATAAGATTACGGAATTCTTCTAAATGCACTGCCGTTATGGCTTTATGTAAACTTCAGTAAGATAAAGAAGGTTAATTAACTTAAATATGCTAAACAAGTTATTTGAAGCATTTCGATATCGATTGCAAAATGTGTATATACAAGAAAATCGACTTTATGCCTAAATATTAGACTACGGAATTCTTCCAAATGCAGTGCCGTTATGGCTTTATGTCAACTTCAGTTCGCTAAAGGAGGTTTATTAACTTAAATATGTTAAACCAGTTATCTGAAGTATTTCGATATCGATTGCGAAATGTATATATACAAGAAAATCGACTTTATACCTAAATATAAATTATAACATTACGGAATTCTTCTAAATGCTCTGCCGTTATACCGTTAAGGCTTTATGTAGACTTCAGTATGCTAAAAAATGTTTATTAACTTAAATATGTTACACTAATGATTTGAAGCATTTCGATATCGATAGCTAAATGTGTATATATAAGAAAAGCGATTTTATACCTAAATATAAAATTATAACATTACGGAATTCTTCTAAATGCACTGCCGTTATACCGATAAGGCTTTATGTAGACTTCAGTAAGCTAAAAAGCGTTTATTAACTTAATATGTTAAACTAATGATTTGAAGTATTTCGATATCGATAGCTAAATGTGTATATACAAGAAAATCGACTTTATACCTAAATATAAGATAACGGAATTCTTCTAAATGCACTGCCGTTTTGCCCCCATGGCCATATGCCAACTTCAGATCGTTAAAGAAGATTTATTAACATAAATACGTTAAAGTAATGAGTTGAAGCATCTCGATCGCTAAATGTGCATATACAAGAAGATCGACTTTTTACATAAATATAAGACTACGGAATTCTTGCAAATGTACTGTCGTTATGCCGCCATGGCTTTATATCAACTTCAATACGTTAAAGAAGGTTAATTAACTTAAATATGTTAAACTAATGATTTGAAGCATTTCGATATCGATAGCTAAATGTGTATATACAAGAAAATGTACTTTATACCTAAATATAAGATTGCGGAATTCTTCTAAATGTACTGCCGTTATGCCGCCATGGCCTTAAGCCAACTTCAGTTCGTTAAAGAAGGTTTATTAACTTAAATATGTAAAACCAGTTATTTGAAGCATTTCCATATCGATTGCTGAATGCATATATACCAGAAAATCGACTTTATACCTAAATATAAGACTACGGAATTCTTCCAAATGTACTGTCGTTATGCCGCCATGGCTTTATATAAACTTCAATACGTTAAGGAAGGTTAATTTACTTAAATATATTAAACTAATGATTTGAAACATTGCGATATCGATTGCTAAATGAGTATATACAACAAAATCGACTTTATACCTAAATATAAGATTACGGAATTCTTCTAAATGCACTGCCGTTATACCGTTAAGGCTTTATGTAGACTTCAGTAAGCTAAAAAGCGTTTATAAACTTAATATGTTAAACTAATGATTTGAAGATTTTCGGTATCGATTGCTAAATGTGTAAATTTAAGAAAATCGACTATATACCTAAATATAAGATTACGGAACTCTTCTACCTGCAATGTCGTTATGTCGCCCAGGCTTTGTATCACCTTCATTACGTTAAAGAAGGTTAATTAACTTAAATATGTTAAACTTATGATTTGAAGCATTTCGATATCGATTGCTTAATGCGTATGTACAATAAAATCGACATTATACCTAAATATGAGATAACGGAATTCATATAAATATACTGCCGTTATGCCGTTATCGCTTTATGTAAACTTCAATAAGATAAAGAAGGTTAATTAACTTAAATATGCTAAACCAGTTATTTGAAGCATTTCGATATATATTGCTAAATGTATAAACACAGGAAAATCGACTTTGTACCTAAATATAAAATTATAACATTACGGAATTCTTCTAAATGCACTGCCGTTATACTGTTAAGGCTTTATGTAGACTTCAGTAAGCAAAAAAAACGTTTATTAACATAATATGTTAAACTAATGATTTAAAGCATTTCGATGTCGATTGCTAAATTCGTATATTTATACAACAAAATCGACTTTATACCTAAATATAAAATTACGGAATTCACCCAAATATACTGCCGTTATGCCGTTATGGCTTTATGTAAGCTTCGGTAAGATAAAGAAGGCTAATTAACCTAAATATGCTAAACCAGTTATTTGAAGCATTTCGATATCGATTGCTAAATGCGTATATACAAGAAAATCGACTTTATACCTAAATATAAGATTACGGAATTCTTCTACATGCACTGTCGTTATGCCGCCATGGCTTTATATCAACTTCATTGCGTTAAAGAAGGTTAATTAACTTAAATATGTTAAGCTAATTATTTGAAGCATTTCGATGTCGATTGCTAAATGCGTATATACAACAAAATCGATTATATACCTAAATATAAGATTATGTAATTCTTCTACATGCACTGCCGTTATGCCGCCATGGCTATGTGCCCACTTCAGATCGTTAAAGAAGGTTTATTAACTTACATATGTTAATCTTATGAGCTGAAGCATTTCGATATCGATTGCTAAATGTGTATACACAAGAAAATCGATTTTATACCTAAATAAAAGATTACGGAATTCACCCAAATATACTGCCGTTATGGCTTTTGTAGACTTCAGTAAGATAAAGAGGATTAATTAACTTAAATATGTTAAACTAATGACTTGAAGCATTTCGATATCGATTGCTAAATTTGTATATACAAGAAAATCGACTTTATTCCTAAATATAAGACTACGGAATTCTTCTACATGTACTGTCGTAATGCCGCCATGGCTTTATATCAACTTCAATACGTTACAGAAGGTTAATTAACTTAAATATGTTAAACTAATGATTTGAAGCATTTCGATATCGCTTGCTAAATGTGTATATAAAAGAAAATCGAATTTATACCTAAATATAAGATTACGGAATTCTTCCAAATGTACTGTCGTTATGCCGCCATGGCTTTATATCAACTTCAATACGTTAAAGAAGGTTAATTAACTTAAATATGTTAAACTAATGATTTGAAGCATTTCGATATCGATTGCTTAATATGTAAATACAAGAAAATCGACTTTATACTTAAATATAAGATTACGGAATTCTTCTACATGCACTGCAGTTATACCATTAAGGCTTTATGTAGACTTCAGTGCGTTAAAGAAGGTTTATTAACTTAAATATGTTAAACTAATAATTTGAAGCATTTCGATATCGCTTGCTAAATGAGTATATACAAGAAAATCGGCTTTATACCTAAATATAAGATAACGAAATTCTTCTACATGCACTGCCGTTATGCCGCCATGGCTTTATGCCAACTTCAGCTCGTTAAAGAAGGTTTATTAACTTTATTATGTTAAACTAATGAATTGAAACATCTCTATATCGATTGCTAAATATGTATATACAACAAAATCGACTTTATACCTAAATATAAGTTTACGGAATTCTTCTACCTGCACTGTCGTTATGCCGCCATGGCTTTGTATCACCTTCATTACGTTAAAGAAGGTTAATTAACTTAAATAAGTTAAACTTATGATTTGAAGCATTTCGATATCGATTGCAAATGCGTATGTACAATAAAATCGACATTATACCTAAATACTAGATAACGGAATTCATATAAATATACTGCCGTTATGCCGTTATGGCTTTATGTAAACTTCAATAAGATAAAGAAGGTTAATTAACTTAAATATGCTAAACCAGTTATTTGAAGCATTTCGATATATATTGCTAAATGTATAAACACAAGAAAATCGACTTTGTACCTAAATATAAAATTATAACATTATGGAATTCTTCTAAATGCACTGCCGTTATACTGTTAAGGCTTTATGTAGACTTCAGAAAGCTAAAAAACGTTTATTAACTTAATATGTTAAACTAATGATTTGAAGCATTTCGATATCGATAGCTAAATGTGTATATACAAGATTACGGAATTCTTCTAAATGCACTGCCGCTATGTCGCCATGGCTTTAAGCCAACTTCCGTTCGTTAAAGAAGGTTTATTAACTTAAATATTTTAAACTAATGATTTGAAGCATTTCGATATCGATTGCTAAATGTGTATATACAAAAAAATCGAGTTTATACCTAAATGTAAGATAACTGAATTCTTCTAAATGCACTGCCGTTATGCCGTTATGGCTCTATGTTAACTTCAGTTCGTTAAAGAAGGTTTATTAACTTAAATATGTTAAACTAATGATTTGAAGTATTTCGATATCGCTTGCTAAATGTGTATATACAAGAAAATCGAATTTATACCTAAACATAAGATTGCGGAATTCTTCCAAATGTACTGTCGTTATGCCGCAATGGCTTTTTATCAACTTCAATACGTTAAGGAAGGTTAATTAACTTAAATATGCTAAACCAGTTATTTGAAGCATTTCGATATCGATTGCTAAATGCGTATATACAAGAAAGTCGACTTTATACCTAAATATAAGATTACGGAATTCTTCTACATGCACTGTCGTTATGCCGCCAAGGCTTTATGTCAACTTCATTGCGTTAAAGAAGGTTAATTAACTTAAATATGTTAAGCTAATGATTTGAAGCATTTCGATGTCGATTGCTAAATGCGTATATACAACAAAATCGATTATATACCTAAATATAAGATTATGTAATTCTTCTACATGCACTGCCGTTATGCCGCCATGGCTTAGTGCCCACTTCAGATCGTCAAAGAAGGTTTATTAACTTACATATGTTAATCTTATTAGGTGAAGCATTTCGATATCGATTGCTAAATGTGTATACACAAGAAAATCGATTTTATACCTAAACAAAAGATTACGGAATTCACCCAAATATACTGCCGTTATGGCTTTTGTGGACTTCAGTAAGATAAAGAGGATTAATTAACTTAAATATGTTAAACTAATGACTTGAAGCATTTCGATATCGATTGCTAAATTTGTATATACAAGAAAATCGACTTTATTCCTAAATATAAGACTACGGAATTCTTCTACATGTACTGTCGTTATGCCGCCATGGCTTTATATCAACTTCAATACGTTAAAGAAGGTTAATTAACTTAAATATGTTAAACTAATAATTTGAAGCATTTCGATATCGCTTGCTAAATGTGTATATACAAGAAAATCGAATTTATACCTTATTATAAGATTACGGAATTCTTCCAGCTGTACTGTCGTTATGCCGCCATGGATATATATCAACTTCAATACGTTAAAGAAGGTTAATTAACTTAAATATGTTAAACTAATAATTTGAAGCATTCCGATATCGCTTGCTAAATGAGTATATACAAGAAAGTCGAATTTATACCTAAATATATGATAACGGAATTCTTCTAAATGCCGTGCAGTTATACCGTTAAGGCTTTATGTAGACTTCAGTGCGCTAAAGAAGGGGGGGGGGGGGGGGGGGGGGGGGGGGAAAAAAAAAAAAAAAAAAAAAAAAAAAAAAAAAAAAAAAAAAAAAAAAAAAAAAAAAAAAAATAAAATCGACATTATACCTAAATACTAGATAACGGAATTCATATAAATATACTGCCGTTATGCCGTTATGGCTTTATGTAAACTTCAATAAGATAAAGAAGGTTAATTAACTTAAATATGCTAAACCAGTTATTTGAAGCATTTCGATATATATTGCTAAATGTATAAACACAAGAAAATCGACTTTGTACCTAAATATAAAATTATAACATTATGGAATTCTTCTAAATGCCTGCCGTTATACTGTTAAGGCTTTATGTAGACTTCAGAAAGCAAAAAAACGTTTATTAACTTAATATGTTAAACTAATGATTTGAAGCATTTCGATATCGATAGCTAAATGTGTATATACAAGATTACGGAATTCTTCTAAATGCACTGCCGCTATGTCGCCATGGCTTTAAGCCAACTTCCGTTCGTTAAAGAAGGTTTATTAACTTAAATATTTTAAACTAATGATTTGAAGCATTTCGATATCGATTGCTAAATGTGTATATACAAAAAAATCGAGTTTATACCTAAATGTAAGATAACTGAATTCTTCTAAATGCACTGCCGTTATGCCGTTATGGCTCTATGTTAACTTCAGTTCGTTAAAGAAGGTTTATTAACTTAAATATGTTAAACTAATGATTTGAAGTATTTCGATATCGCTTGCTAAATGTGTATATACAAGAAAATCGAATTTATACCTAAACATAAGATTGCGGAATTCTTCCAAATGTACTGTCGTTATGCCGCAATGGCTTTTTATCAACTTCAATACGTTAAGGAAGGTTAATTAACTTAAATATGCTAAACCAGTTATTTGAAGCATTTCGATATCGATTGCTAAATGCGTATATACAAGAAAGTCGACTTTATACCTAAATATAAGATTACGGAATTCTTCTACATGCACTGTCGTTATGCCCCCAAAGGCTTTATGTCAACTTCATTGCGTTAAAGAAGGTTAATTAACTTAAATATGTTAAGCTAATGATTTGAAGCATTTCGATGTCGATTGCTAAATGCGTATATACAACAAAATCGATTATATACCTAAATATAAGATTATGTAATTCTTCTACATGCACTGCCGTTATGCCGCCATGGCTTAGTGCCCACTTCAGATCGTCAAAGAAGGTTTATTAACTTACATATGTTAATCTTATTAGGTGAAGCATTTCGATATCGATTGCTAAATGTGTATACACAAGAAAATGATTTTATACCTAAACAAAAGATTACGGAATTCACCCAAATATACTGCCGTTATGGCTTTTGTGGACTTCAGTAAGATAAAGAGGATTAATTAACTTAAATATGTTAAACTAATGACTTGAAGCATTTCGATATCGATTGCTAAATTTGTATATACAAGAAAATCGACTTTATTCCTAAATATAAGACTACGGAATTCTTCTACATGTACTGTCGTTATGCCGCCATGGCTTTATATCAACTTCAATACGTTAAAGAAGGTTAATTAACTTAAATATGTTAAACTAATAATTTGAAGCATTTCGATATCGCTTGCTAAATGTGTATATACAAGAAAATCGAATTTATACCTTATTATAAGATTACGGAATTCTTCCAGCTGTACTGTCGTTATGCCGCCATGGATATATATCAACTTCAATACGTTAAAGAAGGTTAATTAACTTAAATATGTTAAACTAATAATTTGAAGCATTCCGATATCGCTTGCTAAATGAGTATATACAAGAAAGTCGAATTTATACCTAAATATATGATAACGGAATTCTTCTAAATGCCGTGCAGTTATACCGTTAAGGCTTTATGTAGACTTCAGTGCGCTAAAGAAGGTTTATTAACTTTAATATGTTAAACTAATGATTTGAAGCATCTCGATATCGATTGCTAAATGTGTATACTCAAGAAAATCGACTTTATACCTAATTATAAGATTAGGGAAATCTTCCAAATGTACTGTCGTTATGCCGCCATGGCTTTGTATCAACTTCAATACGTTAAAAAAGGGTTTTAATTATTTTAAATATGTTAAACTAATGGTTTGAAGCATTTCGATATCGACTGCTATATGTGTAAATACAAGAAAATCGACTTTATACATAAATATAAAATTATAACATTACGGAATTCTTCTAAATGCACTGCCGTTATACCGTTAAGGCTTTATGTAGACTTCAGTAAGCTAAAAAATGTTTATTAACTTAGTATGTTTAACTAATGATTTGAAGCATTTCGGTATCGATTGCTAAATGTGTATATACAAGAAAATCGATTTTGTACCTAAATAAAAGATTACGGAATTCACCCAAATGTACTGTCGTTATGACACCATGGCTTTATATCAACTTCAATACGTTAAAGAAGGTTAATTAACTTAAATATGTTAAACTTATGATTTGAAGCATTTCGATATCGCTTGCTAAATGTGTATATAAAAGAAAATCGAATTTATACCTTAACAAAAGATTACGGAATTCTTCCAAATGTACTGTCGTTATGCCGCCATGGCTTTATATCAACTTCAATACGTTAAAGAAGGTTAATTAACTTAAATATGTTAAACTAATGATTTGAAGCATTTGGATGTCGATTGCTAAATGCGTAGATACAACAAAATCGACTCTATACCTAAATATAAGATTACGGAATTCTTCTAAATGCTGTGCAGTTATACCGTTAAGGCTTTATGTAGACTTCAGTGCGTTAAAGAAGGTTTATTAACTTTAATATGTTAAACTAATGATTTGAAGCATCTCCGTATCGATTGCTAAATGTGTATACTCAAGAAAATCGACTTTATACCTAATTATAAGATTAGGGAAATCTTCCAAATGTACTGTCGTTATGCCGCCATGGCTTTGTATCAACTTCAATACGTTAAAGAAGGTTAATTATTTTAAATATGTTAAACTAATGGTTTGAAGCATTTCGATATCGACTGCTATATGTGTAAAAACAAGAAAATCGACTTTATACCTAAATATAAAATTATAACATTACGGAATTCTTCTAAATGCACTGTCGTTACACCGTTAAGGCTTTATGTAGACTTCAGTAAGCTAAAAAATGTTTATTAACTTAGTATGTTTAACTAATGATTTGAGGCATTATAGCTAAATGTGTATTTACAAGAAAATCGACTCTATACCTAAATATAAGATTACGGAATTTTTCCAAATGTGCTGTCGTTATGCCGCCATGGCTTTATATCAACTTCAATACGTTAAAGAAGGTTAATTAACTTAAATATGTTAAACTAATGATTTGAAGCATTTCGATATCGATTGCTAAATGGGTACATACAAGAAAATCGAATTTATACCTAAATATAAGATTACGGAATTCTTCTAAATGCACTGCCGTTATGCCGCCATGGCTTTGTATCAACTTCAATACGTTAAAGAAGGTTAATTATTTTAAATATGTTAAACTAGTGATTTGAAGCATTTCGACATCGACTGCTATATGTGTATTTACAAGAAAATCGACTCTATACCTAAATATAAGATTATGTAATTCTTCCACACGCACTGCCCTTATGCCGCCATGGCTATGTGCCCACTTCAGATCGTTAAAGAAGGTTTATTAACTTAAATATGTTAAACTTATGAGCTGAAGCATTTCGATATCGATTGCTAAATGTGTATATACAAGAAATTCGACTTTATACCTAATTATAAGATTAGGGAATTCTTCCAAATGTACTGTCGTTATGCCGCCATGGCTTTGTATCAACTTCAATACGTTAAAGAAGGTTAATTATTTTAAATATTTTAAACTTATGGTTTGAAGCATTTCGATATCGACTACTAAATGTGTAAATACAAGAAAATCGACTTTATACCTAAATATAAGATTACGGAATTCTTCTAAATGCACTGCCGTTATACCGTTAAGGCTTAATGTAGACTTCAGTAAGATAAAAAATTTTTATTAACTTAGTATGTTTAACTAATGATTTGAAGCATTCGATATCGATTGCTAAATGTGTATATACAAGAAAATCGAATTTATACCTAATTATAAGATTACGGAATTCTTCCAGCTGTACTGTCGTTATGCCGCCATGGCTATATATCAATTTCCATACGTTAAAGAAGGTTAATTAACTTAAATATGTTAAACTAATAATTTGAAGCATTTCGATATCGCTTGCTAAATGAGTATATACAAGAAAGTCCAATTTATACCTAAATATATGATAACGGAATTCTTCTAAATGCCGTGCAGTTATACCGTTAAGGCTTTATGTAGACTTCAGTGCGTTAAAGAAGGTTTATTAACTTAAATATGTTAAACTAATGATTTGAAGCATCTCGGTATCGATTGCTAAATGTGTATACTCAAGAAAATCGACTTTATACCTAAATATAAGATTAGAGAATTCTTCCAAATGTACTGTCGTTATGCCGCCATGGCTTTGTATCAACTTCAATACGTTAAAGAAGGTTAATTATTTTAAATATGTTAAACTAATGGTTTGAAGCATTTCGATATCGATTGCTATATGTGTAAATACAAGAAAATCGACTTTATACCTAAATATAAAATTATAACATTACGGAATTCTTCTAAATTCACTGCCGTTATACCGTTAAGGCTTTATGTAGACTTCAGTAAGCCAAAAAATGTTTATTAACTTAGTATGTTTAACTAATGATTTGAAGCATTTCGATATCGATAGCTAAATGTGTATTTACAAGAAAATCGACTTTATACCTAAATATAAGATTATGGAATTCTTCTATATGCACTGCCGTTATGCCGCCATGGTTATATGCCCACTTCAGATCGTTAAAGAAGGTTTATTAATTCAAATATGTTAAACTTGTGAGCTGAAGCATTTCGATATCGATTGCTAAATGTGTATATACAAGAAAATCGATTTTGTACCTAAATAAAAGATTACGGAATTCACCCAAATGTACTGTCGTTATGCCACCATGGCTTTATATCAACTTCAATACGTTAAAGAAGGTTAATTAACTTAAATATGTTAAACTAATGATTTGAAGCATTTCGATATCGACTGCTATATGTGTAAAAACAAGAAAATCGACTCTATACATAAATATAAGATTACGGAATTCTTCTAAATGCACTGTCGTTATGCCGCCATGGCTTTATATCACCTTCATTACGTTAAAGAAGGTTAATTAACTTAAATATGTTAAACTAATGATTTGAAGCATTTCGATGTCGACTGCTAAATGCGTATATATAACAAAATCGATTTTATACCTAAATAAAAGATTACGGAATTCTTCTAAATGCACTGTCGTTATGCCGCCATGGCTATGTGCCCACTTCAGATCGTTAAATTAGGTTTATTAACTTACATATGTTAATCTTATGAGCTGAAGCATTTCGATATCGATTGCTAAATGTGTATACACAAGAAAATCGATTTTATATCTAAATAAAAGATTACGGAATTCACCCAAATATACTGCCGTTATGGCTTTTGTAGACTTCAGTAAGATAAAGAGGATTAATTAACTTAAATATGTTAAACTAATGACTTGAAGCATTTCGATATCGATTGCTAAATTTGTATATACAAGAAAATCGACTTTATACCTAAATATAAGATTACGGAATTCTTCCAAATGTACTGTCGTTATGCCGCCATGGCTTTATATCAACTTCAATGCGTTAAAGAAGGTTAATTAACTTAAATATGTTAAACTAATGATTTGAAGCATTTCGGTGTCGACTGCTAAATGCGTATATACAACAAAATCGATTTTATACCTAAATATAAGATTACGGAATTCTTCTAAATGCACTGTCGTTATGCCGCCATGGCTTTGTATCACCTTCATTACGTTTAAGAAGGATTATTAACTTAAATATGTTAAACTAATGATTTGAAGATTTTCGATATCGACTGCTAAATTTGTAAATATAAGAAAATCGACTATATATCTAAATATAAGATTAGGAAATTCTTTTACATGCACTGTCGTTATGCAGCCATGGCTTTATATCAACTTCAATACGTTAAAGAAGGTTAATTAACTTAAATATGTTATACTAATGATTTGAAGCATTTCGATGTCGACTGCTGAATGCGTATATACAACAAAATCGATTTTATACCTAAATATAAGATTCCGTAATTCTTCTAAATGCACTGTCGTTATGCCGCCATAGCTTTAAGCCAACTTTCGTTCGTTAAAGAAGGTTTATTAACTTAAATATGTTAAACTAATGATTTGAAGTATTTCGATATCGATTGCTAAATGTGTATGTACAACAAAATCGACTTTATACTAAAATATGTCAACTTCAGTTCGCTAGAGGAGGTTTATTAACTTAAATATGTTAAACCAGTTATCTGAAGATTTTCGATATCGACTGCTAAATTTGTAAATATAAGAAAATCGACTATATATCTAAATATAAGATTACGAAATTCTTTTACATGCACTGTCGTTATGCAGCCATGGCTTTATATCAACTTTAATACGTTAAAGAAGGTTAATTAACTTAAATATGTTAAGCTAATGATTTGAAGATTTTCGATATCGACTGCTAAATTTGTAAATATAAGAAAATCTAAATATAAGATTACGAAATTCTTTTACATGCACTGTCGTTATGCCGCCATGGCTTTATATCACCTTCAATACGTTAAAGAAGGTTAATTATTTTAAATATATTAAACTAATGATTTGAAGCATTTCGATATCGCTTGCTAAATGAGTATATACAAGAAAGTCGAATTTATACCTAAATATAACATTACGGATTTCTTCTACATGCACTGCCGTTACGCCGCCATCGCTATATGCCAACTTCAGATCGTTAAAGAAGGTTTATTAACTTAAATATGTTAAATTTATGAGCTGAAGCATTTCGATATCGATTGCTAAATGTGTAAATCCAAGAAAATCGACTATATACCTAAATATAAGATTGCGGAATTCTTCTACGTGCACTGCCGTTATAGCGTTATGGCTTTATGTGAACTTCAGTAAGATAAAGAAGGTTAATTAACTTAAATATGTTAAACTAATGATTTGAAACATTTCGTTATCGATTGCTAAATGTGTATATACAAGAAAACCGACTTTATACCTAAATATAAGACAACGGACTTCTTCTAAATGCACTGCCGTTATGCCGCCATGGCTTTATTTCAACTTCAATGCGTTAAAGAAGGTTAATTAACTTAAATATGTTAAACTATGAATTTGAAGCATTTCGATATTGATTGCCAAATGTGTATGTACAAGAAAATCGATTTTATACCTAAATGAAAATTACGTAATTCACCCAAACATACTGCCGTTATGTCGTTATGGCTTTATGTAAACTTCAGTAAGATAAAGAAGGTTAATTAACTTAAATATGCTAAACCAGTTATTTGAAGCATTTTGATATCGATTGCAAAATGTGTATATACAAGAAAATCGACTTTATACTTAAATATAAGATTACGGAATTTTTCTACATGCACTGCCGTTATGCCATCATGGCTATATGCAAACTTCTGATCGTTAAAAATGGTTTATTAACTTAAATATGTTAAACCAGTTATTTGAAGCATTTCGATATCGATTGCTTAATGTGTATATACAAGAAAATCGAGTTTATACCTAAATATAAGATTACGAAATTCTTCTAAATGCACTGCCGTTATGCCACCATGGCTTTATATCAACTTCAATACGTTAAAGAAGGTTCATTAACTTAAATTTGGTAAACTAATGACTTGAAGCATTTCGATATCGCTTGCTAAATGCGCATATACAAGAAAATCGAATTTATATCTAAACATAAGATTACGGAATACTTCCAAATGTACTGTCGTTATGCCGCCATGGCTTTATATCACCTTCATTACGATAAAGAAGGCTAATTAACTTAAATATGTTAAACTAATGATTTGAAGCATCCCGATATCGATTGCTTAATGTGTATATACAAGAAAATCGACTTTATACCTAAATATAAGTTAACGGAATTCTTCTACATGCACTGCCGTTATGCCGCCATGGTTTTAAACCAACTTCCGTTCGTTAAAGAAGGTTTATTAACTTAAATATGTTAAACTTATGAGTTGAAGCATCTCGATATCGATTGCTAAATGTGTATATACAGGAAAATCGACTTTATACATTAATATACGATAACGGAATTCTTCTAAATGCACTGCCGTTATGCAGTTGTGGATTTATTTTCAGTTCGTTAAAGAAGGTTTATTAACTTAAATATGTTAAACCAGTTATTTGAAGCATTTCGATATCGAATGCTTAATGCATATATTCAAGAAAAACGACTTTATACCTAAATATAAGACTACGGAATTCTTCCAAATGTACTGTGGTTATGCCGCCATGGCTTTATGCCAACTTCAGTTCGTTAAAGAAGGTTTACTAACTTAAATATGTTAAACTTATGAGTTGAAGCATCTCGATATCGATTGCTTAATGTGTATATAACACAAAATCGACTTTATTCCTAAATATAAGGTTACGGAATTCTTCCAAATGCACTGCCGTTATACCGTTATGGCTTTACGTAAACTTCAGTAAGAAAAAGAAGGTTTATTAACTTAAATATGTTAAACTAATGATTTGAAGCATCTCGGTATCGATTGCTAAATGTGTATATACAAGAAAATCGAATTTATACCTAAATATAAGATAACGGAATTCTTCTAAATGCACTGCCGTTATTCCGCCATGGCTATATGCCAACTTCAGATCGTTAAAGAAGGTTTATTAACTTAAATGTGTTAAACTTATGAGCCGTTATGGCTTTACGTAAACTTCAGAAAGAAAAAGAAGGTTTATTAACATAAATATGTTAAACTAATGATTTGAAGCATCTCGATATCGATTGCTAAATGTGTATATACAGCAAAATCGACTTTATACCTAAATATAAGACTACGGAATTCTTCCAAATGTACTGTCGTTATGCCGCCATGGCTTTATATCAACTTCAATACGTTAAAGAGGGTTAATTAACTTAAATATGTTAAACTTATGAGCTGAAGCATTTCGATATCGATTGCTAAATGTGTATACACAAGAAAATCGATTTTATACCTTAACATAAGATTACGGAATTCTTCCAAATGTACTGTCGTTATGCCACCAAGGTTTTTCATCAACTTCAATACGTTAAAGAGGGTTAATTAACTTAAATATGATAAACTAATGATTTGAAGCATTTCGATGTCGATTGCTAAATGCGTATATACAACAAAATCGACTTTATACCTAAATATAAGATTACGGAATTCTTCTAAATGCACTGTCGTTATGCCGCCAAGGCTTTATCCCAAACCTTCATTACGTTAAAGAAGGTTAATTTACTTAAATATGTTAAACTAGTGATTTGAAGCATTTCGATATCGCTTGCTAAATGAGTATATACAAGAAAGTCGAATTTATACCTAAATATAAGATAACGGAATTCTTCTAAATGCAGTGCAGTTATACCGTTGAGGCTTTATGTAGACTTCAGTGCGTTAAAGAAGGTTTATTAACTTAAATATGTTAAACTAATGATTTGAAGCATTTCGATATCGATTGCTAAATGTGTATATACAAGAAATTCGACTTTATACCTAATTATAAGATTAGGGAATTCTTCCAAATGTACTGTCGTTATGCCGCCATGGCTTTGTATCAACTTCAATACGTTAAAGAAGGTTAATTATTTTAAATATTTTAAACTTATGGTTTGAAGCATTTCGATATCGACTACTAAATGTGTAAATACAAGAAAATCGACTTTATACCTAAATATAAGATTACGGAATTCTTCTAAATGCACTGCCGTTATACCGTTAAGGCTTTATGTAGACTTCAGTAGGATAAAAAATTTTTATTAACTTAGTATGTTTAACTAATGATTTGAAGCATTTCGATATCGATAGCTAAATGTGTATTTACAAGAAAATCGACTCTATACCTAAATATAAGATTATGTAATTCTTCTACATGCACTGCCGTTATGCCGCCATGGCTATATGCCCACTTCAGATCGTTAAAGAAGGTTTATTCATTCAAATATGTTAAACTTGTGAGCTGAAGCATTTTTATATCGATTGCTAAATGTGTATATACAAGAAAATCGATTTTGTACCTAAATAAAAGATTACGGAATTCACCCAAATGTACTGTCGTTATGCCACCATGGCTTTATATCAACTTCAATGCGCTAAAGAAGGTTAATTAACTTAAATATGTTAAACTAATGACTTGAAGCATTTCGATATCGATTGCTAAATTTGTATATACAAGAAAATCGACTTTATACCTAAATATAAGACTACGGAATTCTTCCAAATGTACTGTCGTTATGCCGCCATGGCTATATATCAACTTCAATACTTTAAAGAAGGTTAATTAACTTAAATATGTTAAACTAATGATTTGAAGCATTTCGATATCGATTGCTAAATTTGTATATACAAGAAAATCGACATTATACCTAATTATAAGATTGCGGAATTCTTCCAGCTGTACTGTCGTTATGCCGTCATGGCTATATATCAACTTCAATACGTTAAAGAAGGTTAATTAACTTAAATATGTTAAACTAATAATTTGAAGCATTTCGATATCGCTTGCAAAATGAGTATATACAAGAAAGTCGAATTTATACCTAAATATATGATAACGGAATTCTTCTAAATGCCGTGCAGTTATACCGTTAAGGCTTTATGTAGACTTCAGTGCGTTAAAGAAGGTTTATTAACTTAAATATGTTAAACTTATGATTTGAAGCATCTCGGTATCGATTGCTAAATGTGTATACTCAAGAAAATCGACTTTATACCTAAATATAAGATTAGGGAATTCTTCCATATGTACTGTCGTTATGCCGCCATGGCTTTGTATCAACTTCAATACGTTAAAGAAGGTTATTTATTTTAAATATGTTAAACTAATGGTTTGAAGCATTTCGATATCGACTGCAATATGTGTAAATACAAGAAAATCGACTTTATACCTAAATATAAAATTATAACATTACGGAATTCTTCTAAATGCACTGCCGTTATACCGTTAAGGCTTTATGTAGACTTCAGTAAGCTAAAAAATGTTTATTAACTTAGTATGTTTAACTAATGATTTGAAGCATTTCGATATCGATAGCTAATTGTGTATTTACAAGAAAATCGACTTTATACCTAAATATAAGATTATGGATTTCTTCTATATGCACTGCCGTTATGCCGCCATGGCTATATGCCCACTTCAGATCGTTAAAGAAGGTTTATTCATTCAAATATGTTAAACTTGTGAGCTGAAGCATTTTTATATCGATTGCTAAATGTGTATATACAAGAAAATCGATTTTGTACCTAAATAAAAGATTACGGAATTCACCCAAATGTACTGTCGTTATGCCACCATGGCTTTATATCAACTTCAATGCGCTAAAGAAGGTTAATTAACTTAAATATGTTAAACTAATGATTTGAAGCATTTCGATATCGCTTGCCAAATGTGTATATAAAAGAAAATCGAATTTATACCTTAACATAAGATTACGGAATTCTTCCAAATGTACTGTCGTTCTGCCGCCATGGCATTATATCAACTTCAATACGTTAAAGAAGGTTAATTAACTTAAATATGTCAAACTAATGATTTGAAGCATTTCGATGTCGATTGCTAAATGCGTATATACAACAAAATCGACTCTATACCTAAATATAAGATTACGGAATTCTTCTAAATGCACTGTCGTTATGCCGCCATGGCTTTATATCACCTTCATTACGTTAAAGAAGGTTAATTAACTTTAATATGTTAAACTAATGATTTGAAGCATTTCGTATCGCTTGCTAAATGAGTATATACAAGAAAGTCGAATTTATACCTAAATATAAGATAACGGAATTCTTCTAAATGCAGTGCAGTTATACCGTTAAGGCTTTATGTAGACTTCAGTGTGTTAAAGAAGGTTTATTAACTTAAATATGTTAAACTAATGATTTGAAGCATTTCGATATCGCTTGCCAAATGTGTATATAAAAGAAAATCGAATTTATACCTTAACATAAGATTACGGAATTCTTCCAAATGTACTGTCGTTCTGCCGCCATGGCATTATATCAACTTCAATACGTTAAAGAAGGTTAATTAACTTAAATATGTCAAACTAATGATTTGAAGCATTTCGATATCGATTGCGAAATATATATATACAAGAAAATCGATTTTATACCTAAATATAAGATTACTAAATTCTTCCACATGTACTGTCGTTATGCCGCCATGGCTTTATATCACCTTCAATACGTTAAAGAAGGTTAATTATTTTAAATACAGGGTAGGCCATTTAAAGTTGACCCATTTGTTTGTTTGCCAAAATTAAGGCGTCGCGGATAATCAGCTGGGTTTAGTTTTTGTGCCATTTGAATTTTATATGGAAACATCTTCAAATCTTTATGAATTATGCGTCGGAGAGTGGTGCGAGAGATGTCTAATTCCTGAGAGCGGCGATAACTCGATGTCGATGGAGTCTCCTCAATACTGGCTCGTACAGCTTCGATATTTTCATCAGAACGTCTTGTGCGTTGTCTGGATGCATGACTGACATTACTGAGATTACCGGTGTTCACAAATTTTGCGTATAAAGACTTAATTGTGTTCTTAACTGGAGCACTTTTCACTTTGTTTTTTTTGCGAAACGCACGTTGAGTTAACACAATTGAAAAGTTATTTTGAATATAAAGCTGAACAATTTCAGACGCGTTCTTTTGGAGTGTACTGTTCCATGGTATAAATTGTCTTCAAATGACGCTTCTAACGCGGTATAACATTAGCCGATATGTCAGCGCTGTTAAAAGTTACAGCGTTGCCAGATGGGTCAACTTTTAATGGCCTACCCTGTATGTTAAACTAATGATTTGAAGCATTTCGATATCGCTTGCTAAATGAGTATATACAAGAAAGTCGAATTTATACCTAAATATAACATTACGGATTTCTTCTACATGCACTGCCGTTACGCCGCCATCGCTATATGCCATTTTCAGATCGTTAGAGAAGGTTTATTAACTTAAATATGTTAAACTTATGAGCTGAAGCATTTCGATATCGATTGCTAAATGTGTAAATCCAAGAAAATCGACTATATACCTAAATATAAGATTGCGGAATTCTTCTACGTGCACTGCCGTTATACCGTTATGGCTTTATGTAAACTTCAGTAAGATAAAGAAGGTTAATTAACTTAAATATGTTAAACTAATGATTTGAAACAATTCGTTATCGATTGCTAAATGTGTGTGTACAAGAAATCCGACTTTATACCTAAATATAAGACTACGGACTTCTTCTAAATGCACTGCCGTTATGCCGCCATGGCTTTATATCAACTTCAATACGTTAAAGAAGGTAAATTAACTTAAATATGTTAAACTAATAATTTGAAGCATTTCGATATTGATTGCTAAATGTGTATGTACAAGAAAATCGATTTTATACCTAAATAAAAATTACGGAATTCACCCAACCATACTGCCGTTATGTCGTTATGGCTTTATGTAAACTTCAGTAGGATAAAGAAGGTTAATTAACTTAAATATGCTAAACCAGTTATTTGAAGCATTTTGATATCGATTGCAAAATGTGTATATACAAGAAAATCGACTTTACGCCTAAATATAAGACTACGGAATTCTTCCAAATGCAGTGCCGTTGTGGCTTTATGTCAACTTCAGTTCACTAAAGGAGGTTTATTAACTTAAATATGTTAAACCAGTTATATGAAGCATTTCGATATCGATTGCGAAATGTATTTATACAAGAAAATCGACTTTATACCTAAATATAAGATTACGGAATTCTTCCACATGTACTGTCGTTATACCGCCATGGCTTTATATTACCTTCAATCCGTTAAAGAAGGTTGATTACTTTAAATATGTTAAACTAATGGTTTGAAGCATTTCGATATCGATTGCTAAATGTGTAAATACAAGAAAAGCGACTTTATACCTAAATATAAAATTACAACATTACGGAATTCTTCTAAATGCACTGCCGTTATACCGTTAAGGCTTTATGAAGACTTCAGTAAGCTAAAAAATGTTTATTAACTAAATATGTTAAACTAATGATTTGAAGCATTTCGATATCGATAGCTTAATGTGTATATACAAGAAAATCGACTTTATACCTAAATATAAGATAACGAAATTCTTCTACATGCACTGCCGTTATGCCATCATGGCTATATGCAAACTTCTGATCGTTAAAGAAGGTTTATTAACTTAAATATGTTAAACTAATGAGTTGAACTATCTCTATATCGATTGCTAAATGTGTATATACAACAAAATACTTGGAAATGCACTGCCGTTATACCGTTATGGCTTTATGTAAACTTCAGTAAGAAAAAGAAGGATAATTAACTTAAATATGTTAAACTAATGATTTGAAGCATATCGATATCGATTGCTAAATGTGTATATATTTACAAGAAAATCGATTTTATACTTAAATATAAGATTACGGAATTTTTCTACATGCACTGCCGTTATGCCATCATGGCTATATGCAAATTTCTGATCGTTAAAGAAGGTTTATTAACTTAAATATGTTAAACCAGTTATTTGAAGCATTTCGATATCGATTGCTTAATGCATATATACAAGAAAATCGACATTATACCTAAATATAAGACTACTTAATTCTTCCAAATGTACTGCGGTTATGCCGCCATGGCTTTATATAAACTTCAATACGTTAAAGAAGGTTAATTAACTTAAATTTGGTAAACTAATGACTTGAAGCATTTCGATATCGCTTGCTAAATGCGTATATACAAGAAAATCGAATTTATATCTAAACTTAAGATTACGGAATACTTCCAAATGTACTGTCGCTATGCCGCCATGGCTTTATATCATCTTCATTACGATAAAGAAGGCTATTTAACTTAAATATGTTAAACTAATGATTTGAAGCATTTCGATATCGATTGCTAAATGTGTATATACAAGAAAATCGACTTTATACCTAAATATAGGTTAACGGAATTCTTCTACATGCACTGCCGTTATGCCGCCTTGGCTTTAAACCAACTTCCGTTCGTTAAAGAAGGTTTATTAACTTAAATATGTTAAACTTATGATTTGAAGCATCTCGATATCGATTGCTAAATGTGTAAATACAAGAAAATCGACTTTATACCTAAATATGAGATTACGGAATTCTTCTACATGCACTGCCGTTATGCCGCCATGGCTTTAAACCAACTTCCGTTCGTTAAAGAAGGTTTATTAACTTAAATATGTTAAACTTATGAGTTGAAGCATCTCGATATCGATTGCTAAATGTGTATATACAAGAAAATCGACTTTATACATTAATATACGATAACGGAATTCTTCTAAATGCACTGCCGTTATGCAGTTGTGGATTTATTTTCAGTTCGTTAAAGAAGGTTTATTATCGATTGCGAAGTATCTATATACAAGAAAATCGACTTTATACCTAATTATAAGATTACGGAATTCTTCCACATGTACTGTCGTTATGCCGCCATGGCTCTATATCAACTTCAATACGTTAAAGAAGGTTAATTATTTTAAATATGTTAAACTAATGGTTTGAAGCATTTCGATATCGATTGCTAAATATGTAAATACAACAAAATCGACTTTATACCTAAATATGAGATTACGGAATTCTTTTACATGCACTGCCGTTATGCCGCCATGGCTATATGCCAACTTCAGATCGTTAAAGAAGATTTATTAACTTAAATATGTTAAACTTATGAGCTGAAGCATTTCGATATCGCTTGCTAAATGCGTATATACAAGAAAATCGAATTTATATATAAACTTAAGATTACGGAATACTTCCAAATGTACTGTCGCTATGCCGCCATGGCTTTATATCATCTTCATTACGATAAAGAAGGCTATTTAACTTAAATATGTTAAACTAATGATTTGAAGCATTTCGATATCGATTGCTAAATGTGTAAATACAAGAAAATCGACTCTATACCTAAATATGTCAATTTCAGTTCGCTGAAGGAGGTTTATTAACTTAAATATGTTAAACTTGTTATCTGAAGCATTTCGATATCGATCGCGAAATATCTATATACAAGAAAATCGACTTTATACCTAAATATAAGATAACGGAATTCTTCTAAATGCACTGCCGTTATTCCGCCATGGCTATATGCCAACTTCAGATCGTTAAAGAAGATTAATTAACTTAAATATGTTAAACTTATGAGCTGAAGCATTTCGATATCGATTGCTTAATGTGAATATACAACAAAAACGACTTTTTACCTTAATATAAGTTTACGGAATTCTTCCAAATGCACTGCCGTTATACCGTTATGGCTTTATGTAAACTTCAGTAAGATGAAGAAGGTTAATAACCTTAAATATGTTAAACTATCGATTTGAAACATTTCGTTATCGACTGCTTAATGTGTATATACAAGAAAATCGACTTTATACATTAATATACGATAACGGAATTCTTCTAAATGCACTGCCGTTATGCAGCTGTGGATTTATTTTCAGTTCGTTAAAGAAGGTTTATTAACTTAAATATGTTAAACCAGTTATTTGAAGCATTTCGATATCGATTGCTTAATGCATATATTCAAGAAAATCGACTTTATACCTAAATATAAGACAACGGAATTCTTCCAAATGTACTGTGGTTATGCCGCCATGGCTTTATGCCAACTTCAGTTTGTTAAAGAAGTTTTATTAACTTAAATATGTTAAACTTATGAGTTGAAGCATCTCGATATCGATTGCTAAATGTGTATATACAACAAAATCGACTTTAGTCCTAAATATAAGGTTAAGGAATTCTTCCAAATGCACTGCCGTTATACCGTTATGGCTTTACGTATACTTCAGTAAGAAAAAGAAGGTTTATTAACTTAAATATGTTAAACTAATGATTTGAAGCATTTCGATATCGATTGCTAAATATGTTAATACAAGAAAATCGAATTTATACCTAAATATAAGATAACGGAATTCTTCTAAATGCACTGCCGTTATTCCGCCATGGCTATATGCCAACTTCAGATCGTTAAAGAAGGTTTATTAACTTAAATGTGTTAAACTTATGAGCCGTTATGGCTTTACGTAAACTTGAGTAAGAAAAAGAAGGTTTATTAACATAAATATGTTAAACCAATGATTTGAGGCATCTCGATATCGATTGCTAAATGTGTATATACAACAAAATCGACTTTATACCTAAATATAAGACTACGGAATTCTTCCAAATGTACTGTCGTTATGCCGCCATGGCTTTATATCAACTTCAATACGTTAAAGAGGGTTAATTAACTTATATATGTAAAAATTATGAGCTGAAGCATTTCGATATCGATTGCTAAATGTGTATACACAAGAAAATCGATTTTATACCTTAACATAAGATTACGGAATTCTTCCAAATGTACTGTCGTTATGCCGCCAAGGTTTTTCATCAATTTCAATACGTTAAAGAGGGTTAATTAACTTAAATATGTTAAACTTATGATTTGAAGCATTTCGATGTCGATTGCTAAATGCGTATATACAACAAAATCGACTTTATACCTAAATATAAGATTACGGAATTCTTCTAAATGCCCTGTATTTATGCCGCCAAGGCTTTATGCCACCTTCATTACGTTAAAGACGGTTAATTTACTTAAATATGTTAAACTAGTGATTTGAAGCATTTCGATATCGCTTGCTAAATGAGTATATACAAGAAAGTCGAATTTATACCTAAATATAAGATAACGGAATTCTTCTAAATGCAGTGCAGTTATACCGTTAAGGCTTTATGTAGACTTCAGTAAGATAAAAAATTTTTATTAACTTAGTATGTTTAACTAATGATTTGAAGCATTTCGTTATCGATAGCTAAATGTGTATTTACAAGAAAATCGACTCTATACCTAAATATGAGATTATGTAATTCTTCTACATGCACTGCCAATATGCCGCCATGGCTATGTGCCCACTTTAGATCGTTAAAAAAGGTTTATTAACTTAAATATGTTAAACTTATGAGCTGAAGCATTTCCATATCGTTTGCTAAATGTGTATACACAAGAAAATCGATTTTATACCTAAATAAAAGATTACGGAATTCACCCAAATATCCTGCCGTTATGGCTTTTGTAGACTTCAGTAAGATAAAGAGGATTAATTAACTTAAATATGTTAAACTAATGACTTGAAGCATTTCGATATCGATTGCTAAATTTGTATATACAAGAAAATCGACTTTATACCTAAATATAAGACTACGGAATTCTTCCAAATGTACTGTCGTTATGCCGCCATGGCTATATATCAACTTTAATACGTTAAAGAAGGTTAATTAACTTAAATATGTTAAACTAGTGATTTGAAGCATTTCGATATCGACTGCTAAATGTGTATATACAAGAAAATCGAATTTATACCTAATTATAAGATTACGGAATTCTTCCAGCTGTACTGTCGTTATGCCGCCATGGCTATATATCAACTTCAATACGTTAAAGAAAGTTAATTAACTTAAATATGTTAAACTAATAATTTGAAGCATTTCGATATCGAATGCTAAATGAGTATATACAAGAAAGTCGAATTTATACCTAACTATATGATAACGGAATTCTTCTAAATGCCGTGCAATTATACCGTTAAGGCTTTATGTAGACTTCAGTGCGTTAAAGAAGGTTTATTAACTTAAATATATTAAACTAATGATTTGAAGCATCTCGATATCGATTGCTAAATGTGTATACTCAAGAAAATCGACTTTATACCTAAATATAAGATTAGTGAATTCTTCCAAATGTACTGTCGTTATGCCGCCATGGCTTTGTTTCAACTTCAATACGTTAAAGAAGGTTAATTATTTTAAATATGTTAAACTAATGGTTTGAAGCACTTCGATATCGACTGCTATATGTGTAAATACAAGAAAATCGACTTTATACCTAAATATAAAATTATAACATTACGGAATTCTTCTAAATGCACTGCCGTTATACCGTTAAGGCTTTATGTAGATTTCAGTAAGCTAAAAAATGTTTATTAACTTAGTACGTTTAACTAATGATTTGAAGCATTTCGATATCGATAGCTAAATGCATATATACAAGAAAATCGATATTATACCTAAATATAAGGTTACGGCTTTCTTCCAAATGTACTGTCGTTATGCCGCCATGGCTTTATATCACCTTCAATAAGTTACAGAAGTTTACTATCTTAAATATGTTAAACTAATGATTTGAAGCATATCGATATCGATTGCTAAATGTGTAAATACAAGAAAATCGACTCTATACCTAAATATGTCAATTTCAGTTCGCTAAAGGAGGTTTATTAACTTAAATATGTTAAACTTGTTATCTGAAGCATTTCGATATCGATCGCGAAATATCTATATACAAGAAAATCGACTTTATACCTAAATATAAGATTACGGAATTCTTCCACATGTACTGTCGTTATGCCGCCATGGTTCTATATCAACTTCAATACGTTAAAGAATGTTAATTATTTTAAATATGTTTAACTAATGGTTTGAAGCATTTCGATATCGATTGCTAAATATGTAAATACAACAAAATCGACTTTATACCTAAATATGAGATTACGGAATTCTTCTACATGCACTGCCGCCATGGCTATATGCCAACTTCAGATCATTAAAGAAGATTTATTAACTTAAATATGTTAAACTTATGAGCTGAAGCATTTCGATATCGATTGCTTAATGTGAATATACAACAAAAACGACTTTTTACCTTAATATAAGTTTACGGAATTCTTCCAAATGCACTGTCGTTATACCGTTATGGCTTTATGTAAACTTCAGTAAGATAAAGAAGGTTAATAACCTTAAATATGTTAAACTATCGATTTGAAACATTTCGTTATCGACTGCTTAATGTGTATATACAAGAAAATCGACTTTATACATTAATATACGATAACGGAATTCTTCTAAATGCACTGCCGTTATGCAGCTGTGGATTTATTTTCAGTTCGTTAAAGAAGGTTTATTAACTTAAATATGTTAAACCAGTTATTTGAAGCATTTCGATATCGATTGCTTAATGCATATATTCAAGAAAATCGACTTTATACCTAAATATAAGACAACGGAATTCTTCCAAATGTACTGTGGTTATGCCGCCATGGCTTTATGCCAACTTCAGTTTGTTAAAGAAGTTTTATTAACTTAAATATGTTAAACTTATGAGTTGAAGCATCTCGATATCGATTGCTAAATGTGTATATACAACAAATTCGACTTTAGTCCTAAATATAAGGTAACGGAATTCTTCCAAATGCACTGCCGTTATACCGTTATGGCTTTACGTAAACTTCAGTAAGAAAAAGAAGGTTTATTAACTTAAATATGTTAAACTAATGATTTGAAGCATCTCGATATCGATTGCTAAATGTGTATATACAAGAAAATCGAATTTATACCTAAATATAAGATAACGGAATTCTTCTAAATGCACTGCCGTTATTCCGCCATGGCTATATGCCAACTTCAGATCGTTAAAGAAGGTTTATTAACTTAAATGTGTTAAACTTATGAGCCGTTATGGCTTTACGTAAACTTCAGTAAGAAAAAGAAGGTTTATTAACATAAATATGTTAAACCAGTGATTTGAAGCATCTCGATATCGATTGCTAAATGTGTATATACAACAAAATCGACTTTATACCTAAATATAAGACTACGGAATTCTTCCAAATGTACTGTCGTTATGCCGCCATGGCTTTATATCAACTTCAATACGTTAAAGAGGGTTAATTAACTTAAATATGTTAAAATTATGAGCTGAAGCATTTCGATATCGATTGCTAAATGTGTATACACAAGAAAATCGATTTTATACCTTAACATAAGATTACGGAATTCTTCCAAATGTACTGTCGTTATGCCGCCAAGGTTTTTCATCAATTTAAGATAAAAAATTTTTATTAACTTAGTATGTTTAACTAATGATTTGAAGCATTTCGTTATCGATAGCTAAATGTGTATTTACAAGAAAATCGACTCTATACCTAAATATGAGATTATGTAATTTTTCTACATGCACTGCCAATATGCCGCCATGGCTATGTGCCCACTTTAGATCGTTAAAAAAGGTTTATTAACTTAAATATGTTAAACTTATGAGCTGAAGCATTTCCATATCGTTTGCTAAATGTGTATACACAAGAAAATCGATTTTATACCTAAATAAAAGATTACGGAATTCACCCAAATATACTGCCGTTATGGCTTTTGTAGACTTCAGTAAGATAAAGAGGATTAATTAACTTAAATATGTTAAACTAATGACTTGAAGCATTTCGATATTGATTGCTAAATTTGTATATACAAGAAAATCGACTTTATACCTAAATATAAGACTACGGAATTCTTCCAAATGTACTGTCGTTATGCCGCCATGGCTATATGCCCACTTCAGATCGTTAAAGAAGGTTTATTAATTCAAATATGTTAAACTTGTGAGCTGAAGCATTTCGATATCGATAGCTAAATGTGTATATACAAGAAAATCGATTTTGTACCTAAATAAAAGATTACGGAATTCACCCATATGTACTGTCGTTATGCCACCATGGCTTTATATCAACTTCAATACGCTAAAGAAGGTTAATTAACTTAAATATGTTAAACTAATGATTTGAAGCATTTCGATATCGCTTGCTAAATGTGTATAAAAAGAAAATCGAATTTATACCTTAACATAAGATTACGGAATTCTTCCAAATGTACTGTCGTTATGCCGCCATGGCTTTATATCAACTTCAATACGTTAAAGAAGGTTAATTAACTTAAATATGTTAAACTAATGATTTGAAGCATTTCGATGTCGATTGCTTAATGCGTATATACAACAAAATCAACTCTATACCTAAATATAAGATTACGGAATTCTTCTAAATGCACTGTCGTTATGCCCCCATGGCTTTATATCACCTTCATTACGCTAAAGAAGGTTAATTAACTTAAATATGTTAAACTAATGATTTGAAGCATTTCGTATCGCTTGCTAAATGAGTATATACAAGAAAGCCGAATTTATACCTAAATATAAGATAACGGAATTCTTCTAAATGCAGTGCAGTTATACCGTTAAGGCTTTATGTAGACTTCAGTGCGTTAAAGAAGGTTTATTAACTTAAATATATTAAACTAATGATTTGAAGCATTTCGATATCGATTGCTAAATGTGTGTATACAAGAAATTCGACTTTATACCTAATTATAAGATTAGGGAATTCTTCCAAATGTACTGTCGTTATGCCGCCATGGCTTTGTATCAACTTCAATACGTTAAAGAAGGTTAATTATTTTAAATATGTTAAACTTATGGTTTGAAGCATTTCGATATCGACTACTAAATGTGTAAATACAAGAAAATCGACTTTATACCTAAGTATAAAATTATAACATTACGGAATTCTTCTAAATGCACTGCCGTTATACCGTTAAGGCTTTATGTAGACTTCAGTAAGCTATAAAATGTTTATTTACTTAGTATGTTTAACTAATGATTTGAAGCATTTCGATATCGATAGCTAAATGTGTATTTACAAGAAAATCGACTTTATACCTAAATATAAGATTATGTAATTCTTCTACATGCACTGCCGTTATGCCGCCATGGCTATGTGCCCACTTCAGATCGTTAAAGAAGGTTTATTAACTTAGATATGTTAAACTTATGAGCTGAAGCATTGCGATATCGATTGCTAAATTTGTATATACAAGAAAATCGACCTTATACCTAAATATAAGACTACGGAATTCTTCCAAATGTACTGTCGTTATGCCGCCATGGCTTTATATCAACTTCAATACGTTAAAGAAGGTTAATTAACTTAAATATGTTAAACTAATGATTTGAAGCATTTCGATATCGACTGCTAAATGCGTACATACAACAAAATCGATTTTATACCTAAATATAAGATTACGGAATTCACCCAAATATACTGCCGTTATGGCTTTTCTAGACTTCAGTTAGATAAAGAGGATTAATTAACTTAAATATGTTAAACTAATGATTTGAAGCATTTCGATATCGATTGCTAAATTTGTATATACAAGAAAATCGACCTTATACCTAAATATAAGACTACGGAATTCTTCCAAATGTACTGTCGTTATGCCGCCATGGCTTTATATCAACTTCAATACGTTAAAGAAGGTTAATTAACTTAAATATGTTAAACTAATGATTTGAAGCATTTCGATATCGACTGCTAAATGCGTACATACAACAAAATCGATTTTATACCTAAATATAAGATTACGGAATTCTTCTAAATGCACTGTCGTTATGCCGCCATGGCTTTATATCACCTTCATTACGTTTAAGAAGGTAAATTAACTTAAATATGTTAAACTAATGATTTGAAGATTTTCGATATCGACTGCTAAATTTGTAAGTATAAGAAAATCGACTATATATCTAAATATAAGATTACGAAATTCTTTTACATGCACTGTCGTTATGCAGCCATGGCTTTATATCAACTTCAATACGTTAAAGAAGGTTAATTAACTTAAATATGTTAAACTAATGATTTGAAGCATTTCGATGTCGACTGCTGAATGCGTATATACAACAAAATCGATTTTAT
Source organism: Bactrocera correcta (assembly GCA_027475135.1). NCBI lineage: Eukaryota > Metazoa > Arthropoda > Insecta > Diptera > Tephritidae > Bactrocera > Bactrocera correcta. The sequence continues at coordinate 76,355 of JAPZAG010000032.1, read as the reverse complement.
ACCTAAATATAAGATTCCGGAATTCTTCTAAATGCACTGTCGTTATGCCGCCATAGCTTTAAGCCATTTTTCGTTCGTTAGAGAAGGTTTATTAACTTAAATATGTTAAACTAATGATTTGAAGCATTTCGATATCGATTGCTAAATGTATATGTACAACAAAATCGACTTTATACCTAAATATGTCAACTTCGGTTCGCTAGAGGAGGTTTATTAACTTAAATATGTTAAACCAGTTATCTGAAGCATTTCGATATCGATTGCGAAATATATATATACAAGAAAATCGACTTTATACCTAAATATAAGATTACTAAATTCTTCCACATGTACTGTCGTTATGCCGCCATGGCTTTATATCACCTTCAATACGTTAAAGAAGGTTAATTATTTTAAATATGTTAAACTAATGATTTAAAAGCATTTCGATATCGCTTGCTAAATGAGTATATACAAGAAAGTCGAATTTATACCTAAATATAACATTACGGATTTCTTCTACATGCACTGCCGTTACGCCGCCATCGCTGTATGCCAACTTCAGATGGTTAAAGAAGGTTTATTAACTTAAATATGTTAAACTTATGAGCTGAAGCATTTCTATATCGATTGCTAAATGTGTAAATCCAAGAAAATCGACTATATACCTAAATATAAGATTGCGGAATTCTTCTACGTGCACTGCCGTTATACCGTTATGGCTTTATGTAAACTTCAGTAAGATAAAGAAGGCTAATTAACTTAAATATGTTAAACTAATGTTTTGAAACATTTCGTTATCGATTGCTAAATGTTTATGTACAAGAAATCCGACTTTATACCTAAATATAAGACTACGGACTTCTTCTAAATGCACTGCCGTTATGCCGCCATGGCTTTATATCAACTTCAATTCGTTAAAGAAGGTTAATTAACTTAAATATGTTAAACTAATAATTTGAAGCATTTCGATATTGATTGCTAAATGTGTATGTACAAGAAAATCGATTTTATACCTAAATAAAAATTACGGAATTCACCCAAACATACTGCCGTTATGTCGTTATGGCTTTATGTAAACTTCAGTAGGATAAAGAAGGTTAATTAACTTAAATATGCTAAACCAGTTATTTGAAGCATTTTGATATCGATTGCAAAATGTGTATATACAAGAAAATCGACTTTATGCCTAAATATAAGACTACGGAATTCTTCCAAATGCAGTGCCGTTGTGGCTTTATGTCAACTTCAGTTCACTAAAGGAGGTTTATAAACTTAAATATGTTAAACCACTTATATGAAGCATTTCGATATCGATTGCGAAATGTATATATACAAGAAAATCGACTTTATACCTAAATATAAGATTACGGAATTCTTCCACATGTACTGTCGTTATACCGCCATGGCCTTATATTACCTTCAATCCGTTAAAGAAGGTTGATTACTTTAAATATATTAAACTAATGGTTTGAAGCATTTCGATATCGATTGCTAAATGTGTAAATACAAGAAAAGCGACTTTATACCTAAATATAAAATTACAACATAACGGAATTCTTCTAAATGCACTGCCGTTATACCGTTAAGACTTTATGAAGACTTCGGTAAGCTAAAAAATGTTTATTAACTAAATATGTTAAACTAATGATTTGAAGCATTTCGATATCGATAGCTTTATGTGTATATACAAGAAAATCGACTTTATACCTAAATATAAGATTACGAAATTCTTCTACATGCACTGCCGTTATGCCATCATGGCTATATGCAAACTTCTGATCGTTAAAGAAGGTTTATTAACTTAAATATGTTAAACCAGTTATTTGAAGCATTTCGATATCGATTGCTTAATGCACATATACAAGAAAATCGACTTTATACCTAAATATAAGACTATACCTAAATATAAGACTACGGAATTCTTCCAAATGTACTGTGGTTATGCCGCCATGGCTTTATATAAACTTCAATACGTTAAAGAAGGTTAATTAACTTAAATTTGGTAAACTAATGACTTGAAGCATTTCGATATCGCTTGCTAAATGCGTATATACAAGAAAATCGAATTTATATCTAAACTTAAGATTACGGAATACTTCCAAATGTACTGTCGTTATGCCGCCATGTCTTTATATCACCTTCATTACGATAAAGAAGGCTAATTAACTTAAATATGTTAAACTAATGATTTGAAGCAGCTCGATATCGATTGCTAAATGTGTATATACAAGAAAATCGACTTTATAACTAAATATAAGTTAACGGAATTCTTCTACATGCACTGCCGTTATGTTGCCATGGGTTTATGTTAACTTCAGTGCGTTAAAGAAACTTTAGTAACTTAAATAAATTAAACTAATGATTTGAAGCATTTCGATATCGATTGTTAAATGTGTATATTTAACAAAATCGACTTTATACCTAAATATAAAATTACGGAATTCTTCCACATGCACTGCCGTTATGACGCCATGGCTTTATGTTAACTTCAGTGCGTTAAAGAAACTTTAGTAACTTAAATATGTTAAACTAATGGTTTGAAGCATTTCGATATCGATTGCTAAATGTGTAAATACAAGAAAATCGACTTTATACCCAAATATGTCAATTTCAGTTCGCTAAAGGAGGTTTATTAACTTAAATATGTTAAACTTGTTATCTGAAGCATTTCGATATCGATTGCGAAATATCTATATACAAGAAAATCGACTTTATACCTTAATATAAGTTAACGGAATTCTTCTACATGCACTGCCGTTATGTTGCCATGGTTTTAAACCAACTTCCGTTCGTTAAAGAAGGTTTATTAACTTAAATATGTTAAACTTATGAGTTGAAGCATCTCGATATCGATTGCTAAATGTGTATATACAAGAAAATCGACTTTATACATTAATATACGATAACGGAATTATTCTAAATGCACTGCCGTTATGCAGTTGTGGATTTATTTTCAGTTCGTTAAAGAAGGTTTATTAACTTAGATATGTTAAACCAGATATTTGAAGCATTTCGATATCGATTGCTTAATGCATATATACAAGAAAATCGACTTTATACCTAAATATAAGACTACGGAATTCTTCCAAATGTACTGTGGTTATGCCGCCATGGCTTTGTGCCAACTTCAGTTCATTAAAGAAGGTTTATTAACTTAAATATGTTAAACTAATGATTTGAAGCATCTCGATATCGATTGCTAAATGTGTATATACAAGAAAATCGAATTTATACCTAAATATAAGATAACGGAATTCTTCTAAATGCACTGTCGTTATGTCGCCATGGCTTTATATCACCTCTATTACGTTAAATAAGGATAATTAACTTAAATATGTTAAACTAATGATTTGAAGATTTTCGATATCGACTGCTAAATGTGTAAATATAAGAAAATCGACTATATACCTTAATATAAGATTACGAAATTCTTTTACATGCACTGTCGTTATGCAGCCATGGCTTTATATCCCCATCATTACGTTAAAGAAGGTTAATTAACTTAAATATGTTAAACTAATGATTTGAAGCATTTCGATATCGCTTGCTAAATGTGTATATAAAAGAAAATCGAATTTATACCTAAACATAAGATTACGGAGTTCTTCCAAGTGTACTGTCGTTATGCCGCCATGGCTTTATATCAACTTCAATACGTTAAAGAAGGTTAATTAACTTAAATATGTTAAACTATTTATTTGAATCATTTCGATATCGATTGCTAAATGCGTATATACAAGAAAATCAACTTTATACCTGAATATAAGATTACGGAATTCTTCTAAATGCACTGTCGTTATGTCGCCATGGCTTTATGTCACCTCTATTACGTTAAATAAGGATAATTAACTTAAATATGTTAAACTAATGATTTGAAGATTTTCGATATCGACTGCTAAATGTGTAAATATAAGAAAATCGACTATATACCTTAATATAAGATTACGAAATTCTTTTACATGCACTGTCGTTATGCAGCCATGGCTTTATATCCCCATCATTACGTTAAAGAAGGTTAATTAACTTAAATATGTTAAACTAATGATTTGAAGCATTTCGATATCGATTGCTAAATGTGTATCTACAAGAAAATCGATTTATACCTAAATATGTCAATTTCAGTTCGCTAAAGGAGGTTTATTAACTTAAATATGTTAAACTTGTTATCTGAAGCATTTCGATATCGATTGCGAAATTTCTATATACAAGAAAATCGACTTTATACCTAAATATAAGATTACGGAATTCTTCCACATGTACTGTCGTTATGCCGCCGTGGTTCTATATCAACTTCAATACGTTAAAGAAGGTTAGTTATTTTAAATATGTTAAACTAATGGTTTGAAGCATTTCGATATCGATTGCTAAATGTGTAAATACAAGAAAATCGACTTTACACCTGAATATAAAATTATAACATTACGGAATTCTTCTAAAAGCACTGGCGTTATACCGTTAAGGCTCTATGTGGACTTCAGTAAGCTAAAAAACGTTTATTAACTTAATGTGTTAAACTAATGATTTGAAGCATTTCGATATCGATAGCTAAATGTGTATATACAAGAAAATAGATCTTATACCTAAATATAAGATTACGGAGTTCTTCTACATGCACTGCCGTTATGCCGCCATGGCTATATGCCAACTTCAGATCGTTAAAGAAGATTTATTAACTTAAATATGTTAAACTTATGAGCTGAAGCATTTCGATATCGATTGCTTAATGTGTATATACAACAAAAACGACTTTTTACCTTAATATAAGATTACGGAATTCTTCCAAATGCACTGCCGTTATACCGTTATGGCTTTATGTAAACTTCAGTAAGATATAGAAGGTTAATTAACTTAAATATGTTAAACTATCGATTTGAAACAGTTCGTTATCGATTGCTTAATGTGTATATACAAGAAAATCGAATTTATACCTAAATATAAGATTACGAAATTCTTCTAAATGCACTGCCGTTATGCCGCCACGGCTTTATATCAACTTCAATACGTTAAAGAAGGTTAATTAACTTAAATATGTTAAACTAATAATTTGAAGCATTTCGATATCGCTTGCTAAATACAAGAAAATCAAATTTATACCTAAATATAAGATAACGGAATTCTTCTAAATGCACTGCCGTTATGCCGTTAAGGCTTTATGTAGACTTCAGTAAGACAGAGAGGGTTAATTAACTTGAATATGTTAAACAAATGATTTGAAGCATTTCGATGTCGATTGCTAAATGCGTATATACAACAAAATCGACTTTATACCTAAATATAAGAATACGGAATTCTTCTAAATGCGCTGCAGTTATACCGAAGACTTCAGTGCATTAAAGAAGGTTTATTAACTTAAATATGTTAAACTAATGATTTGAAGCATTTCGATATCGATTGCTAAATGTGTATATACAAAAAAATCGACTTTATACCTAAATATAAGATAACGGAATTCTTCTACATGCACTGCCGTTATGCCGTTAAGGCTTTCGTAGACTTCAGTAAGATAGAGAGGGTTAATTAACTTAAATATGTTAAACTAATGATTTGAAGCATTTCGATATCGATTGCTAAATGAGTATATACAAGAAAATCGACTTTATACATAAAAATAAGATTACGGAATTCTTCCACATGTACTGTCGTTATGCCGCCATGGCTTTATATCACCTTCAATACGTTAAAGAAGGTTAATTATTTTAAATATGTTAAACTAATGGTTTGAAGCATTTCGATATCGTTTGCTAAATGTGTAAATACAACAAAATCGACTTTATACCTAAATATAACATTACGGAATTCTTCTAAAGGCACTGCCGTTATGCCTAGGCTTTTGTAGACTTCAGTAAGATATCGATTACAAAATGTGTATATATAAGAAAATCGACTTTATACCTAAATATAAGAATACGGAATTCTTCTAAATGCGCTGCAGTTATACCGTTAAGGCTTTATGAAGACTTCAGTGCATTAAAGAAGGTTTATTAACTTAAATATGTTAAACTAATGATTTGAAGCATTTCGATATCGATTGCTAAATGTGTATATACAACAAAATCGACTTTATACCTAAATATAAGATTACGGATTTCTTCTACATGTACTGCCGTTATGCCGCCATGGCTTTATGTTATTTTCAGTGCGCTAAAGAACTATATTAAACTAATGATTTGAAGCATTTCGATATCGATTGATAAATGAGTATATACAAGAAAATCGACTTTATACCTAAATATTAGATTACGGAATTCTTCTAAATGCACTGCCGTTATGCCGTTAAGGCTTTCGTAGACTTCAGTAAGATAGAGAGGGTTAATTAACTTAAATATGTTAAACTAATGATTTGAAGCATTTCGATATCGATTGCTAAATGAGTATATACAAGAAAATCGACTTTATACATAAATATAAGATTACGGAATTCTTCCACATGTACTGTCGTTATGCCGCCATGGCTTTATATCACCTTCAACACGTTAAAGAAGGTTAATTATTTTAAATATGTTAAACTAATGGTTTGAAGCATTTCGATATCGATTGCTGAATGTGAAAATACAACAAAATCGACTTTATACCTAAATATAACATTACGGAATTCTTCTAAAGGCACTGCCGTTATGCTGTTAAGGCTTTCGTAGACTTCAGTAAGATAGAGAGGGTTAATTAACTTAAATATGTTAAACTAATGATTTGAAGCATTTCGATAGCGATTGCGAAATGTATATAAACAAGGAAATCGACTTTATACCTAAATATAAGATTACGGAATTCTTCCACATGTACTGTCGTTATACCGTCATGGCTTTATATTACCTTCAATCCGTTAAAGAAGGTTGATTACTTTAAATATGTTAAACTAATGGTTTGAAGCATTTCGATATCGATTGCTAAATGAGTAAATACAAGAAAAGCGACTTTATACCTAAATATAAAATTACAACATTACGGAATTCTTCTAAATGCACTGCCGTTATACCTATAAGGCCTTATGAAGACTTCAGTAAGCTAAAAAATGTTTATTAACTAAATATGTTAAACTAATGATTTGAAGTATTTCGATATCGATAGCTAAATGTGTATATACAAGAAAAACGACTTTATACCTAAATATAAGATTACGAAATTCTTCTACATGCACTGCCGTTATGCCATCATGGCTATATGCAAACTTCTGATCGTTAAAGAAGGTTTATTAACTTAAATATGTTAAACTAATGAGTTGAACTATCTCGATATCGATTGCTAAATGTGTATATACAACAAAATCGGCTTTATTCCTAAATATAAGATTACCGATGTCTTGGAAATGCACTGCCGTTATACCGTTATGGCTTTATGTAAACTTCAGTAAGAAAAAGAAGGATAATTAACTTAAATATGTTAACCTAATGATTCGAAGCATATCGATATCGATTGCTAAATGTGTATATACAAGAAAATCGACTTTATACTTAAATATAAGATAACGGAATTTTTCTACATGCACTGCCGTTATGCCATCATGGCTATATGCAATCATCTGATCGTTAAAGAAGGTTTATTTACTTAAATCGATTGCTAAATGTGTATATACAAGACAATCGACTTTATACTTAAATATCAGATTACGGAATTTTTCTACATGCACTGCTGTTATGCCATCATGGGTATATGCAATCTTCTGATCGTTAAAGAAGGTTTATTAACTTAACTATGTTAAACCAGTTATTTGAAGCATTTCGATATCGATTGCTTAATGCATATATACAAGAAAATCGACTTTATACCTAAATATAAGACTACGGAATTCTTCCAAATGTACTGTGGTTATGCCGCAATGGCTTTATATCAACTTCGATACGTTAAAGAAGGTTAATTAACTTAAATTTGGTAAATTAATGACTTGAAGCATTTCGATATCGCTTGCTAAATGCGTATATACAAGAAAATCGAATTTATATCTAAACATAAGATTACGGAATACTTCCAAATGTACTGTCGTTATGCCGCCATGGCTTTATATCACCTTCATTACGATAAAGAAGGCTAATTAACTTAAATATGTTAAACTAATGATTTGAAGCATTTCGATATCGATTGCTAAATGTGTATATACAAGAAAATCGACTTTATACCTAAATATAAGTTAACGGAATTCTTCTACATGCACTGCCGTTATGCCGCCATGGCTTTAAACCAACTTCCGTTCGTTAAAGAAGGTTTATTAACTTAAATATGTTAAACTTATGAGTTGAAGCATCTCGATATCGATTGCTAAATGTGTATATACAAGAAAATCGACTTTATACATTAATATACGATAACGGAATTCTTCTTAATGCACTGACGTTATGCAGTTGTGGATTTATTTTCAGTTCGTTAAAGAAGGTTTATTAACTTAAATATGTTAAACTAATGATTTGAAGCATTTCGATATCGATTGCTTAATGTGTATATACAAGAAAATCGACTTTATACCTAAATATAAGATTACGGAATTCTTCCAAATGCACTGCCGTTATGCCGCCATGGCTTTATGTAAACTTCAGTTCGTTAAAGAAGGTTTATTAACTTTAAATATGTTAAACTAATGATTTGAAGCATCTCGATATCGATTGCTAAATGTGTATATACAAAAAATCGATTTATTCGAATTATTTACGGAATTCTTCCAAATGCACTGCCGTTATACCGTTTTGGCTTACGAACTTCAGTAAGAAAAGAGGTTTATTAACTTAAATATGTTAAACTAATGATTTGAAGCATTTCGATATCGATTGCTAAATGTGTATATACAAGAAAATCAAACTTTATACCTAAATATAAGATAACGGAATTCTTCTAAATGCACTGCCGTTATTCCGCCATGGCTTTATGCAACTTCAGTCGTTAAAGAAGGTTTATTAACTTAAATATGTTAAACTAATGATTTGAAGCATTTCGATATCGATTGCTAAATGTGTATATACAAGAAAATCGACTTTATACCTAAATATAAGATTACGGAATTCTTCCACATGTACTGTCGTTATGCCGCCATGGCTTTATATCAACTTCAATACGTTAAAGAAGGTTAATTATTTTAAATATGTTAAACTAATGGTTTGAAGCATTTCGATATCGATTGCTAAACGTGCAAATACAAGAAAATCGACTTTATACCTAAATATGTCAATTTCAGTTCGTAAAGGAGGTTTATTAACTTAAATATGTTAAACTTGTTTTGAAGCATTTCGATATCGATTGCAAAATCTATATACAAGAAAATCGACTTTATACCTAAATATAAGTTTACGGAATTCTTCCACAGGTATGTCGTTATGCCGCCATGGTTTATATCAACTTCAATACGTTAAAGAAGGTTTATTATTTTAAATATGTTAAACTTTGAACATTTGGATATCGATTGCTAAATGTGTAAATACAAGAAAATCGACTTTATACCTGAATATAAAATTATAACATTACGGAATTCTTCTAAATGCACTGGCGTTATACCGTTAAGGCTCTATGTAGACTTCAGTAAGCTAAAAAACGTTTATTAACTTAATGTGTTAAACTAATGATTTGAAGCATTTCGATATCGATAGCTAAATGTGTATATACAAGAAAATCGACCTTATACCTAAATATGAGATTACGGAATTCTTCTACATGCACTGCCGTTATGCCGCCATGGCTATATGCCAACTTCAGATCGTTAAAGAAGATTTATTAACTTAAATATGTTAAACTTATAAGCTGAAGCATTTCGATATCGATTGCTTAATGTGTATATACAACAAAATCGACTTTTTACCTTAATATAAGATTACGGAATTCTTCCAAATGCACTGCCGTTATACCGTTATGGCTTTATGTAAACTTCAGTAAGATAAAGAAGGGTTATAACCTTAAATATGTTAAACTAATAATTTGAAGCATTTCGATATCGCTTGCTAAATGTGTACATACAAGAAAATCAAATTTATACCTAAATATAAGATAACGGAATTCTTCTAAATGCACTGCCGTTATGCCGTTAAGGCTTTATGTAGACTTCAGTAAAACAGAGAGGGTTAATTAACTTGAATATGTTAAACTAATGATTTGAAGCATTTCGATGTCGATTGCTAAATGCGTATATACAACAAAATCGACTTTATACCTAAATATAAGAATACGGAATTCTTCTAAATGCGCTGCAGTTATACCGTTAGGGCTTTATAAAGGGAACTTCAGTGCATTAAAGAAAGTTTATTAACTCAAATATGTTAAACTAATGATTTGAAGCATTTCGATATCGATTGCTAAATGTGTATATACAAGAAAATGACTTTATACCTAAAAATAAGATTACGGAATTCTGCTACATGCACTGCCGTTATGCCGCCATGGCTTTATGTTATTTTCAGTGCGCTAAAGAAGCTTTATTAACTTTAATATATTAAACTAATGATTTAAAGGGCATTTCGATATCGATTGATAAATGAGTATATACAAGAAAATCGACTTTTTTACCTTCAGTAAAACAGAGAGGGTTAATTAACTTGAATATGTTAAACTAATGATTTGAAGCATTTCGATGTCGATTGCTAAATGCGTATATACAACAAAATCGACTTTATACCTAAATATAAGAATACGGAATTCTTCTAAATGCGCTGCAGTTATACCGTTAGGGCTTTATGAAGACTTCAGTGCATTAAAGAAGGTTTATTAACTCAAATATGTTAAACTAATGATTTGAAGCATTTCGATATCGATTGCTAAATGTGTATGTACAACAAAATCGACTTTATTCCTAAATATAAGATTAAGGAATTCTTCCACATGTACTGTCGTTATGCCGTCATGGCTTTATATCACTTCAATACGTTAAAGAAGGTTAATTATTTTAAATATGTTAAACTAATGGTTTGAAGCATTTCGATATCGATTGCTAAATGTGTATATACAAGAAAATCGACTTTATACCTAAATATAACATTACGGAATTCTTCTAAAGGCACTGCCGTTATGCCGTTAAGGCTTTTGTAGACTTCAGTAAGATATCGATTACAAAATGTGTATATACAAGAAAATCGTTTTGCCTAGATATAAGACTACGAAATTCTTCTAAATGCAGTGCCGTTATGGCTTTATGTCAACTTCAGTTCACTAAAGGAGGTTTATTAACTTAAATATGTTAAACCAGTTATCTGAAGCATTTCGATATCGATTGCGAAATGTATATATACAAGAGAATCGACTTTATACCTAAATATAAGATTACGGATATCTTCCACATGTACTGTCGTTATGCCGTCATGGCTTTATATCACATTCAATGCGTTAAAGAAGGTTAATTATTTTAAATATGGTAAACTAATGGTTTGAAGCATTTCGATATCGATTGCTAAATGTGTATATACAAGAAAATCGACTTTATACCTAAATATAAGATTACGGAATTCTTCCAAATGCACTGCCGTTATACCGTTATGGCTTTATGTAAACTTCAGTAAGATAAATAAGGTTAATAACCTTAGATATATTAAACTATCGATTTGAAGCATTTCGTTATCGATTGCTTAATGTGTATATACAAGAATATCGAATTTATACCTAAATATAAGATTACGAAATTCTTCTAAATGCACTGCCGTTATGCCGTCATGGCTTTATATCAACTTCAATACGTTAAAGAAGGTTAATTAACTTAAATATGTTAAACTAATAATTTGAAGCATTTCGATATCGCTTGCTAGATGTGTACATACAAGAAAATCAAATTTATACCTAAATATAAGATAACGGAATTCTTCTAAATGCACTGACGTTATGCCGTTAAGGCTTTATGTAGACTTCAACAAGACAGAGAGGGTTAATTAACTTGAATATGTTAAACTAATGATTTTAAGCATTTCGATATCGATTGCTTAATATGTAAATACAAGAAAATCGACTTTATACCTAAATATAAGAATACGGAATTCTTCTAAATGCACTGCAGTTATACCGTTAAGGCTTTATGAAGACTTCAGTGCATTAAAGAAGGTTTATTAACTTAAATATGTTAAACTAATGATTTGAAGCATTTCGATATCGATTGCTAAATGTGTATATACAAGAAAATCGACTTTATACCTAAATATAAGTTTACGGAATTCTTCTACATGCACTGCCTTTATGCCGCCATGGCTTTGTGTTATTTTCAGTGCGTTAAAGAAGCTTTATTAACTTAAATATATTAAACTAATGATTTGAAGCAATTCGATATCGATTGATAAATGAGTATATACAAGAAAATCGACTTTATACCTAAATATAAGATAACGGAATTCTTCTAAATGCACTGCCGTTATGCCGTTAAGGCTTTTGTAGACTTCAGTAAGATATCGATTGCAAAATCAAATATAAAATTACGGAATTCTTCCAAATGTACTGCCGATTTGAAGCATTTCGATTTCGACTGTTAATGTGTATATACAAAAAAATCGAATTTTTACCTAGATATAGAATTACGGAATTCACACAAATGCACTGCCGTTATACCGTTATGGCTTTATGTAAACTTCAGTAAGATAAATAAGGTTAATAACCTTAGATATATTAAACTATCGATTTGAAGCATTTCGTTTTCGATTGCTTAATGTGTATATACAAGAATATCGACTTTATACCTAAATATAACATTACGGAATTCTTCTAAAGGCACTGCCGTTATGCCGTTAAGGCTTTTGTAGACTTCAGTAAGATATTGATTACAAAATGTGTATATACAAGAAAATCGACTTTATGCCTTGATATAAGACTACGGAATTCTTCTAAATGCAGTGCCGTTATGGCTTTATGTCAACTTCAGTTCACTAAAGGAGGATTATTAACTTAAATATGTTAAACCTGTTATCTGAAGCATTTCGATATCGATTGCGAAATGTATATATACAAGAGAATCGACTTTATACCTAAATATAAGATTACGGATATCTTCCACATGTACTGCCGTTATGCCGTCATGGCTTTATATCACCTTCAATACGTTAAAGAAGGTTAATTATTTTAGATATGGTAAAATAATGGTTTGAAGCATTTCGATATCGATTGCTAAATGTGTATATACAAGAAAATCGACTTTATACCTAAATATAAGATTACGGAATTCTTCTACATGCACTGCCGTTATACCATCATGGCTATATGCAAACTTCAGATCGTTAAAGAAGGTTTATTAACTTAAATATGTTAAACTTATGAGCTGAAGCATTTCGGTATCGATTGCTTATAGTGAATATACAACAAAATCGACTTTTTGCCTTAATATAAGATTACGGAATTCTTCCAAATGCACTGCCGTTATACCGTTATGGCTTTATGTAAACTTCAGTAAGATAAATAAGGTTAATAACCTTAGATATATTAAACTATCGATTTGAAGCATTTCGTTATCGATTGCTTAATGTGTATATACAAGAATATCGAATTTATACCTAAATATAAGATTACGAAATTCTTCTAAATGCACTGCCGTTATGCCGCCATGGCTTTATATCAACTTCAATACGTTAAAGAAGGTTAATTAACTTAAATATGTTAAACTAATAATTTGAAGCATTTCGATATCGCTTGCTAGATGTGTACATACAAGAAAATCAAATTTATACCTAAATATAAGATAACGGAATTCTTCTAAATGCACTGCCGTTATGCCGTTAAGGCTTTATGTAGACTTCAGTAAGACAGAGAGGGTTAATTAACTTTAATATGTTAAACTAATGATTTGAAGCATTTCGATATCGATTGCTTAATATGTAAATACAAGAAAATCGACTTTATACCTAAATATAAGAATACGGAATTCTTCTAAATGCACTGCAGTTATACCGTTAAGGCTTTATGAAGACTTCAGTGCATTAAAGAAGGTTTATTAACTTAAATATGTTAAACTAATGATTTGAAGCATTTCGATATCGATTGCTAAATGTGTATATACAAGAAAATCGACTTTATACCTAAATATAAGATTACGGAATTCTTCTAAATGCACTGCCGTTATGACGTTAAGGCTTTTGTAGACTTCAGTAAGATATTGATTGCAAAATCAAATATAAAATTACGGAATTCTTCCAAATGTACTGCCGATTTGAAGCATTTCGATATCGACTGCTAAATGTGTATATACAAAAAAATCGACTTTTTACCTAGATATAAGATTACGGAATTCATACAAATGCACTGCCGTTATACCGTAATGGCTTTATGTAAACTTCAGTAAGATAAAGAGGATTTATTAACTTAAATATGATAAACTAATGATGTGAAGCATTTCGATATCGATTGCTTAATGTGTATATACAAGAAACTCGACTTTATACCTAAATTTAAGATTACGGAATTCTTCTAAATGCACTGCCGTTATGCCGCCATGAGTTTATGCCAACGTCAGTTCGTTAAAGAAGCTTTATTAACTTAAATATTTGAAGCACTTCGATATCGATTGCTTAATGTGTATATACAAGAAAATCGACTTTATACCTAAATTTAAGATTACGGAATTCTTCTAAATGCACTGCCGTTATACCGCCATGACTTTATGCCAACTTCAGTTCGTTAAAGAAGCTTTATTAACTTAAATATGTTAAACTAATGGTTTGAAGCATTTTGATATCGACTGCTAATTGTGTATATAAAAGAAAATCGACTTTATACCTAAATATAAGATAACCTAATTCTTCTAAATGCTTTGCCGTTATGCCGTTATGGCTTTATGTTAACTTCAGTTCGTTAGAGAAGGTTTTTAACTTAAATGTGTTAAACCAGTTATTTGAAGCATTTCGATATCGATTGCTTAATGCATATATACAAGAAAATCGACTTTATACCTAAACATAAAATTACGGAATTCTTCTAAATGCACTGTCGTTATGCCGCCATGGCTTTATGCCAACTTCAGTTCTTTAAAGGTTTATTAACTTAAATATGTTAAACTAATGATTTGAAGCATTTCGATGTCGATTGCTAAATGAGTATATACAAGAAAATCGACTTTATATCTAAATATAAGATTACGTTATTCTTCTAAATGCACTGCCGTTATGCCCTTAAGGCTTTTGTAGACTTCAGTCAGATAAGGTGGGTTAATTAACTTAAATATGTTAAATTAATGATTTGAAGGATTAAAATATCGATTGCTAAAAGTGTATATACAAGAAAATCGACTTTATACCTAAATATAAGATTACGGAATTCTTCTAAATCACTGCCGTTATGCCGTTATGGCTTTATGTTAACTTCTGTTCGTTAAAGAAGGTTTATTAGCTTAAATATGTTAAATTAATGATTTGAAGCCTTTTGATATCGATTGCTAAATGCATATATACAAGAAAATCGATATTATACCTAAATATAAGATTACGGCTTTCTTCCAAATGTACTGTCGTTATGCCGCCATGGCTTTATATCACCTTCAATAAGTTACAGAAGTTTACTATCTTAAATATGTTAAACTAATGATTTGAAGCATATCGAGATCGATTGCTACTTGTGTAAATATAAGAAAATCGGCTTTATACCTAAATATAAGATAACGGAATTCTTCTACATGCACTGTCGTTATGCCGCCATGGCTTTATGCCAATTTCAGTTCGTTAAAGAAGGTTTATTAACTTAAATATATTAAACTAATGGGTTGAAGCATTTCCATATCGATTGCTAAATGTGTATATACAAGAAAATCTACTTCATACCTAAATATAAGATTACGGAATTCTTCCAAATGCGCTGCTGTTATACCGCTACGGCAATATGTAAACTTAGGTAAGATAAAGAAGGTTAATAAACTTAAATATGTTAAACTAATGTTTGAAGCATTTCGATATCGATTGCTAAATGTGTATATACAAGAAAATCGACTTTATACCCAAATTAAAGATTACGGAATTCTTCTAAATGCACTGCCGTTATGCCGCCATGGCTTTATGCCAACTTCAGTGCGTTAAAGAAGCTTTATTAGCTTAAATATATTAAACTAATGATTTGAAGCATTTCGATATCGATTGCTAAATGAGCATATACAAAAAATCGACTTTATACCTAAATATAGGATTACGTAAATCTTCTAAATGCACTGCCGTTATGCCGTTATGGCTTTATATAAATTTCAGTACGTTAAAGAAGGTTTATTAACTTAAATATGTTAAACTAATGATTTGAGCATTTCGATATCGATTGCTAAATGTGTATGTAAAAGAAAATCGAATTTATACCTAAATATAAGATTACGCAATTCTTCTAAATGCACTGTCCTTAGGCCGCCATGGCTTTATATCACCTTCATTACGTTAAAGAAGGTTAATTATTTTAAATATGTTAAACTAATGATTTGAAGCATTTCGATATCGATTGCTATATGTATATATACAAGAAAATCGACTTTATACATAAATATAAGATTACGGAATTCATCGAAATACACTGCCGTTATGCCGTTATGGCTTTAAATAAATTTCAGTACGTTAAAGAAGGTTAATTTACTTAAATATGCTAAATTAATGATTTGAAGCATTTCGATATTGATTGCTAAATGTGTATGTACAAGAAAACCGATTTTATACCTAAATAAAAGATTACGGAATTCACCCAAACATACTGCCGTTATGCCCTTATGGCTTTATGTAAACTTCAGTAAGATAGAGGAGTTAATTAACCTAAATATGCTAAACCAGTTATGTGAAGCGTTTCGATATCGATTACTAAATGCCTATACACAACAAAATCGAACTTATACCTAAATATAAGATTACGGAATTTTTCTAAATGCACTGTCGTTATGCCGCCATGGCTTTATATCACCTTCATTACGTTAAAGAAGGTTAATTAACTTAAATATGTTAAACTAATGATTTGAAGATTTTTGATTTCGATTGCTAAATGTGTAAATACAAGAAAATCGACTATATACCTAAATATAAGATTACGGAATTCTTCTACATGCACTGTCGTTATGCCGCCATGGCTTTATATAACCTTCATTACGCTAAAGAAGGTTTATTAACTTAAATATGTTAAACTAATGATTTGAAGCATTTCGATATCGATTGCTAAATGTGTATGTACAACAAAATCGACTTTATACCCAAATATAAGATTACGGAATTCTGCCAAATATACTGCCGTTATGTCGTTATGGCTTTATGTAAACTTCAGTAAGGTAAGGAAGGTTAATTGACTTAAATATGCTAAACCAGTTATTTGAAGCATTTTGATATCGATTGCAAAATGTGTATATACAAGAAAATCTACTTTATGCATAAATATAAGACTACGGAATTCTTCCAAATGCAGTGCCGTTATGGCTTTATGCCAACTTCAGTGCGTTAAAGAAGCTTTATTCGCTTAAATATATTAAACTAATGATTTTAAGCATTTCGATATCGATTGCTAAATGAGCATATACAAGAAAATCGACTTTATACCTAAATATAAGAATACGGAATTTTTCTAAATGCTCTGCAGTTATACCGTTAAGGCTTTATGTTAACTACAGTGCGTTAAAGAAGGCTTATTAACTAAAATATGTTAAACTAATGATTTGAAGCATCTCGATATCGATTGCTAAATGTGTATACTCAAGAAAATCGAATTTATACCTAAATATAAGATTAGGGAATTCTTCCAAGTATACTGTCGTTATGCCGCCATGGCTTTGTATCACCTTCAAAACGTTAAAGAAGGTTAATTATTTTAAATATGTTAAGCTAATGGTTTGAATCATTTCGATATCGACTGCTATATGTGTAAATACAAGAAAATCGACTTTATACCTAAATATAAAATTATAACATTACGGAATTCTTCTAAATGCACTGCCGTTATACCGTTAAGGCTTTATGTAGACTTCAGTAAGCTAAAAAATGTTTATTAACTTAGTATGTTTAACTAATGATTTGAAGCATTTCGATATCGATAGCTAAATGTGTATTTACAAGAAAATCGACTCTATACCTAAATATAAGATTATGTAATTCTTCCACATGCACTGCCCTTATGCCGCCATGGCTATGTGCCCACTTCAGATCGTTAAAGAAGGTTAATTAACTTAATATGTTAAACTTATGAGCTGAAGCATTTCGTTATCGATTGCTAAATATGTATACACAAGAAAATCGATTTTATACCTTAACATAAGATTACGGAATTCTTCCAAATGTACTGTCGTTATGCCGCCAAGGCTTTACATCAACTTCAATACCTTAAAGAGGGTAAATTAACTTAAATATGTTAAACTAATGATTTGAAGCATTTTGATGTCGATTGCTAAATGCGTATATACAACAAAATCGACTTTATACCTAAATATAAGATTACGGAATTCTTCTAAATGCACTGCCGTTATGCCGCCAAGGCTTTATGTCACCTTCATTACGTTAAAGAAGGTTAATTTACTTAAATATGTTAAACTAGTGATTTGAAGCATTTCGATATCGCTTGCTAAATGAGTATATACAAGAAAGTCGAATTTATACCTAAATATAAGATAACGGAATTCTTCTAAATGCAGTGCAGTTATACCGTTGAGGCTTTATGTAGACTTCAGTAAGCTAAAAAATTTTTATTAACTTAGTATGTTTAATTAATGATTTGAAGCATTTCGATATCGATAGCTAAATGTGTATTTACAAGAAAATCGACTCTATACCTAAATATAAGATTATGTAATTCTTCTACATGCACTGCCGTTATGCCGCCATGGCTATGTGCCCACTTCAGATCGTTAAAGGAGGTTTATTAACTTAAATATGTTAAACTTATGAGCTGAAGCATTTCGATATCGTTTGCTAAATGTGTATACACAAGAAAATCGATTTTATACCTAAAT
Source organism: Bactrocera correcta (assembly GCA_027475135.1). NCBI lineage: Eukaryota > Metazoa > Arthropoda > Insecta > Diptera > Tephritidae > Bactrocera > Bactrocera correcta. The sequence goes on along the minus strand of JAPZAG010000032.1, from coordinate 57,559 downwards.
AAAAGATTACGGAATTCACCCAAATATACTGCCGTTATGGCTTTTGTAGACTTCAGTAAGATAAAGAGGATTAATTAACTTAACTATGTTAAACTAATGACTTGAAGCATTTCGATATCGATTGCTAAATTTGTATATACAAGAAAGTCGAATTTATACCTAATTATAAGATTTCGGAATTCTTCCAGCTGTACTGTCGTTATGCCGCCATGGCTATATATCAACTTCAATACGTTAAAGAAGGTTAATTAACTTAAATATGTTAAACTAGTGATTTGAAGCATTTCGATATCGACTGCTAAATGTGTATATACAAGAAAATCGAATTTATACCTAATTATAAGATTACGGAATTCTTCCAGCTGTACTGTCGTTATGCCGCCATGGCTATATATCAACTTCAATACGTTAAAGAAGGTTAATTAACTTAAATATGTTAAACTAATAATTTGAAGCATTTCGATATCGAATGCTTAATGAGTATATACAAGAAAGTCGAATTTATACCTAACTATATGATAACGGAATTCCTCTAAATGCCGTGCAGTTATACCGTTAAGGCTTTATGTAGACTTCAGTGCGTTAAAGAAGGTTTACTAACTTAAATATGTTAAACTAATGATTTGAAGCATCTTGATATCGATTGCTAAATGTTTATACTCAAGAAAATCGACTTTATACCTAAATATAAGATTAGGGAATTCTTCCAAATGTACTGTCGTTATGCCGCCATGGCTTTGTTTCAACTTCAATACGTTAAAGAAGGTTAATTATTTTAAATATGTTAAACAAATGGTTTGAAGCATTTCGATATCGACTGCTATATGTGTAAATACAAGAAAATCGTCTTTGTACCTAAATATAAAATTATAACATTACGGAATTCTTCTAAATGCACTGCCGTTATACCTTTAAGGCTTTATGTAGACTTCAGATCGTTAAAGAAGGTTTATTAACTTAAATATGTTAAACTTATGAGCTTAAGCATTTCGATATCGATTGCTAAATGTGTAAATCCAAGAAAATCGACTATATACCTAAATATAAGATTGCGGAATTCTTCTACATGCACTGCCGTTATACCGTTATGGCTTTATGTAAACTTCAGTAAGATAGAGAAGGTTAATTAACTTAAATATGTTAAACTAATGATTTGAAGCATCTCGATATCGATTGCTAAATGTGTATATACAAGAAAATCGACTTTATACCTAAATATAAGTTAACGGAATTCTTCTACATGCACTGCCGTTATGCCGTCATGGCTTTAAACCAACTTCCGTTCATTAAAGAAGGTTTATTAACTTAAATATGTTAAACTTATGAGTTGAAGCATCTCGATATCGATTGCTAAATGTGTATATACAAGAAAATCGACTTTATACATTAATATACGATAACGGAATTCTTCTAAATGCACTGCCGTTATGCAGTTGTGGATTTATTTTCAGTTCGTTAAAGAAGGTTTATTAACTTAAATATGTTAAACTAATGATTTGAAGCATTTCGATATCGATTGCTTAATGCATATATACAAGAAAATCGACTTTATACCTAAATATAAGACTACGGAATTCTTCCTAATGTATTGTGGTTATGCCGCCATGGCTTTATGCCAACTTCGGTTCGTTAAAGAAGGTTTATTAACTTAAATATGTTAAACTTATGAGTTGAAGCATGTCGATATCGATTGCTAAATGTGTATATACAACAAAATCGACTTTATTCCAAAATATAAGGTTACGGAATTCTTCCAAATGCACTGTCGTTATACCGTTATGGCTTTACGTAAACTTCAGTAAGAAAAAGAAGGTTTATTAACTTAAATATGTTAAACTAATGATTTGAAGCATCTCGATATCGATTGCTAAATGTGTATATACAAGAAAATCGAATTTATACCTAAATATAAGATAACGGAATTCTTCTAAATGCACTGCCGTTATTCCGCCATGGCTGTATGCCAACTTCAGATCGTTAAAGAAAGTTTATTAACTTAAATATGTTAAACTTGTTATCTGAAGCATTTCGATATCGGTTGCGAAATATTTATATACAAGAAAATCGACTTTATACCTAAATATAAGATTACGGAACTCTTCCACATGTACTGTCGTTATGCCGCCATGGTTCTATATCAACTTCAATACGTTAAAGAAGGTTAATTATTTTAAATATGTTAAACTAATGGTTTGAAGCATTTCGATATCGATTGCTAAATGTGTAAATACAAGAAAATCGACTTTATACCTAAATATGTCAATTTCAGTTCGCTAAAGGAGGTTTATTAACTTAAATATGTTAAACTTGTTATCTGAAGCATTTCGATATCGATTGCGAAATATCCATATACAAGAAAATCGACTTTATACCTAAATATAAGATTACGGAATTCTTCCACATGTACTGTCGTTATGCCGCCATGGTTCTATATCAACTTCAATACGTTAAAGAAGGTTAATTAACTTAAATATGTTAAACTAATAATTTGAAGCATTTCGATATCGCTTGCTGAATGTGTAAATACAAGAAAATCGACTTTATATCTGAATATAAAATTATAGCATTACGGAATTCTTCTAAGTGCACTGGCGTTATACCGTTAAGGCTCTATGTAGACTTCAGTAAGCCAAAAAAATGTTTATTAACTTAATATGTTAAACTAATGATTTGAAGCATTTCGATATCGATAGCTAAATGTGTATATACAAGAAAATCGACCTTGTACCTAAATATGAGATTACGGAATTCTTCTACATGCACTGCCGTTATGCCGCCATGGCTATATGCCAACTTCAGATCGTTAAAGAAGATTTATTAACTTAAATATGTTAAACTTATGAGCTGAAGCATTTCGGTATCGATTGCTTAATGTGAATATACAACAAAAACGACTTTTTACCTTAATATAAGATTACGGAATTCTTCCAAATGCACTGCCGTTATACCGTTATGGCTTTATGTAAACTTCAGTAAGATAAAGAAGGTTAATAACCTTAAATATGTTAAACTATCGATTTGAAACATTTCGTTATCGATTGCTAAATGTGTATATACAAGAAAATCGAATTTATACCTAAATATAAGATTACGAAATTCTTCTAAATGCATTGCCGTTATGCCGCCATGGCTTTATATTAACTGCAATACGTTAAAGAAGGTTAAATTTGGTAAACTAATGACTTGAAGCATTTCGATATCGCTTGCTAAATGCGTATATACAAGAAAATCGACTTTATACCTAAATATAAGATTACGGAATTCTTCTAAATGCACTGCCGTTATTCCGCCATGGCTATATGCCAACTTCAGATCGTTAAAGAAGGTTTATTAACTTAAATGTGTTAAACTTATGAGCCGTTATGGCTTTACGTAAACTTCAGTAAGAAAAAGAAGGTTTATTAACATAAATATGTTAAACTAATGATTTGAAGCATCTCGATATCGATTGCTAAATGTGTAAATACAACAAAATCGACTTTATACCTAAATATAAGACTACGGAATTCTTCCAAATGTACTGTCGTTATGCCGCCATGGCTTTATATCCACTTCAATACGTTAAAGAAGGTTAATTAACTTAAATATGTTAAACTAATGATTTGAAGCATTTCGATATCGCTTGCTAAATGTGTATATAAAAGAAAATCGAATTTACACCTAAACATAAGATTACGGAGTTCTTCCAAATGTACTGTCGTTATGCCGCCATGGCTTTATATCAACTTCAATACGATAAAGAAGGTTAATTAACTTAAATATGTTAAACTAATAATTTGAAGCATTTCGATATCGCTTGCTAAATGTATACATACAAGAAAATCAAATTTATACCTAAATATAAGATAACGGAATTCTTCTAAATGCACTGCCGTTATGCCGTTAAGGCTTTATGTAGACTTCAGTAAGACAGAGAGGGTTAATTAACTTGAATATGTTAAACTAATGATTTGAAGCATTTCGATGTCGATTGCTAAATGCGTATATACAACAAAATCGACTTTATACCTAAATATAAGAATACAAAATTCTTCTAAATGCGCTGCAGTTATACCGTTAAGGCTTTATGAAGACTTCAGTGCATTAAAGAAGGTTTATTAACTTAAATATGTTAAACTAATGATTTGAGGCATTTCGATATCGATTGCTAAATGTGTATATACAAGAAAATCGACTTTATACTTAAATATAAGATAACGGAATTCTTCTACATGCACTGCCGTTATGTCACCATGGCCTTATGTTATTTTCAGTGTGCTAAAGAAGCTTTATTAACTTTAATATAATAAACTAATGATTTGAAGCATTTCGATATCGATTGATAAATGCATATATACAAGAAAATCGACTTTATACCTAAATATAAGACTACGGAATTCTTCCAAATGTACTGTGGTTATGCCGCCATGGCTTTATGCCAACTTCAGTTCGTTAAAGAAGGTTTATTAACTTAAATATTTATGTTAAACTTATGAGTTGAAGCATCTCGATATCGATTGCGAAATGAGTATATACAAGAAAATCGACTTTATTCCTAAATATAAGATTACGGAATTCTTCCACATGTACCGTCGTTATGCCGCCATGGCTTTATATCACCTTCAATACGTTAAAGAAGGTTAATTACTTTAAATATGGTAAACTAATGGTTTGAAGCATTTCGATATCGGTTGCTAAATGTGTATATACAAGAAAATCGACTTTATACCTAAATATAAGATTACGGAATTCTTCTACATGCACTGCCGTTATACCATCATGGCTATATGCAAATTCAGATCGTTAAAGAAGGTTTATTAACTTAAATATGTTAAACTTATGAGCTGAAGCATTTCGGTATCGACTGCTTAATGTACATATACAACAAAATCGACTTTTTGCCTTAATAAAGATTACGGAATTCTTCCAAATGCACTGCCGTTATACGTTATGGCTTTATGTAAACTTCAGTAAGATAAAGAAGGTTAATAACCTTAGATATATTAAACTATCGATGTGAAGCATTTCGATATCGATTGCTTAATGTGCATATACAAGAAAATCGACTTTATACCTAAATATAAGATTACGGAATTCTTCTAAATGCACTGCCGTTATGCCGCCATGGCTTTATGCCAACTTCAGTTCGTTAAAGGTTATTAACTTAAATATGTTAAACTAATGATTTGAAGCATTTCGATATCGATTGCTAAATGTGTATATACAAGAAAATCGACTTTATACCTAAATATAAGATTACGGAATTCTTTCAAATGCACTGCCGTTATGCCGTTAAGGCTTTATGTAGACTTCAGTAAGATAAGAGGGTTAATTAACTTAATATGTTAAACTAATGATTTGAAGCATTTAGATATCGATTGCTTAATGTGTATATACAAGAAAATCGACTTTATACCTAAATATAAGATTACGGAATTCTTCTAAATGCACTGCCGTTATGCCGTTATGGCTTTATGTAACTTCAGTTCGTTAAAGAAGTTTATTAACTTAAATATGTTAAACTAATGATTTGAAGCATTTCGATATCGATTGCTAAATGTGTATATACAAGAAAATCGACTTTATACCTAAATATAAGATTACGGAATTCTCAAATGCACTGCCGTTATACCGTAATGGCTTTATGTAAACTTCAGTAGATAAAAAGGATTTATTAACTTAAATATGTTAAACTAATGATGTGAAGCATTTCGATATCGATTGCTTAATGTGCATATACAAGAAAATCGACTTTATACCTAAATTTAAGATTACGGAATTCTTCTAAATGTACTGCCGTTATGCCGCCATGGCTTTATGCCAACTTCAGTTCGTTAAAGAAGTTTATTAACTTAAATATGTTAAACTAATGATTTGAGCATTTCGATGTCGATTGCTAAATGAGTATATACAAGAAAATCGACTTCATACCTAAATTACGGATTACGGAATTCTTTCAAATGCACTGCCGTTATGCCGTTAAGGCTTTTGTAGAATTCAGTCAGATAAGGAGGGTTAATTAACTTTAATATGTTAAATTAATGATTTGAAGGATTAAAATATCGATTGCTAAAAGTGTATATACAACAAAATCGACTTTATACCTATATATAAGATTACGGAATTCTTCTAAATGCACTGCCGTTATGCCGTTATGGCTTTATGTTAACTTCTGTTCGTTAAAGAAGATTTATTAGCTTAAATATGTTAAATTAATGATTTGAAGCATTTCGATATCGATTGCTAAATGCATATATACAAGAAAATCGATTTTATACCTAAATATAAGATTGCGGCTTTCTTCCAAATGCACTGCCGTTATGCCGTTATGGCTTTATCTTAACTTCTGTTCGTTAAAGAAGTTTATTAGCTTAAATATGTAATTAATGATTTGAAGCATTTCGATATCGATTGCTAAATGCATTTACAAGAAAATCGATTTTATACCTAAATATAAGATTGCGGCTTTCTTCCAAATGTACTGTCGTTATGCCGCCATGGCTTTATATCACCTTCAATAAGTTACAGAAGTTTACTATCTTAAATATGTTAAACTAATGATTTGAAGCATATCGAGATCGATTGCTAATGTGTAAATACAAGAAAATCGGCTTTATACCTAAATATAAGATAACGGAATTCTTCTACATGCACTGTCGTTATGCCGCCATGGTTTTATGCCAACTTCAGTTCGCTAAAGAAGGTTTATTAACTTAAATATGTTAAACTAATGGGTTGAAGCATTTCCATATCGATTGCTAAATGTGTATATACAAGAAAATCGACTTCATACCTAAATATAAGATTACGGAATTCTTCTAAATGCACTGCCGTTACGCCGCCATGGCTTTATGCCAACTTCAGTGCGTTAAAGAAGCTTTATTAGCTTAAATATATTAAACTAATGATTTGAAGCATTTCGATATCGATTGCTATATGAGCATATCAAGAAAATCGACTTTATACCTAAATATAAGAATACGGAATTCTTCTAAATGCTCTGCAGTTATACCGTTAAGGCTTTATGTTAACTACAGTTCCTTAAAGAAGGTTTATTAACTTAAATATGTTAAACTAATGATTTGAAGCATTTCAATATCGATTCCTAAATGAGTATATACAAGAAAATCGACTTTATACCTAAATATAAGATTACGTAATTCTTCTAAATGCACTGCCGTTATGCCGTTAAGGCTTTTGTATCGTCAGATAAGGAGGGTTAATTAACTTAAATATGTTAAATTAATGATTTGAAGGATTAAAATATCGATTGCTAAAAGTGTATTTACAAGAAAATCGACTTTATACCTGAATACAAGATTACGGAATTCTTCTAAATGCACTGCCGTTATGGAGTTATGGCTTTTTGTTAACTTCTGTTCGTTAAAGAAGGTTTATTAGCTTAAATATGTTAAATTAATGATTTGAAGCATTTCGATATCGATTGCTAAAAGCATATATACAAGAAAATCGATTTTATACCTAAATATAAGATTACGGCTTTCTTCCAAATGTACTGTCGTTATGCCGCCATGGCTTTATGCCAACTTCAGTTCGCTAAAGAAGGTTTATTAACTTAAATATGTTAAACTAATGGGTTGAAGCATTTCCATATCGATTGCTAAATGTGTATATACAAGAAAATCGACTTCATACCTAAATATAAGATTACGGAATTCTTCTAAATGCACTGCCGTTACGCCGCCATGGCTTTATGCCAACTTCAGTGCGTTAATGAAGCTTTATTAGCTTAAATATATTAAACTAATGATTTGAAGCATTTCGATATCGATTGCTAAATGAGCATAATCAAGAAAATCGACTTTATACCTAAATATAAGAATACGGAATTCTTCTAAATGCTCTGCACTTATACCGTTAAGGCTTTATGTTAACTACAGTTCCTTAAAGAAGGTTTATTAACTTAAATATGTTAAACTAATGATTTGAAGCATTTCAATATCGATTCCTAAATGAGTATATACAAGAAAATCGACTTTATACCTAAATATAAGATTACGTAATTCTTCTAAATGCACTGCCGTTATGCCGTTAAGGCTTTTGTAGACTTCAGTCAGATAAGGAGGGTAAATTAACTTAAATATGTTAAATTAATGATTTGAAGGATTAAAATATCGATTGCTAAAAGTGTATTTACAAGAAAATCGATTTTATACCTAAATATAAGATTACGGAATTCTTCTAAATGCACTGCCGTTATGAGTTATGGCTTTTTGTTAACTTCTGTTCGTTAAAGAAGGTTTATTAACTTAAATATGTTAAACTTATGAGTTGAACCATCTCGATATCGATTGCTAAATGTGTATATACAAAAAATCGACTTTCTTCCTAAATATAAGATTACGGAATTCTTCCAAATGCACTGCCGTTATAACGTTATGGCTTTGTGTAAACTTCAGTAAGAAAAAGAAGGATAAATAACTTAAATATGTTAATCTAATGATTTGAAGCATTTCGATATCGATTGCTAAATGTGTATATACAAAAAATCGACTTTCTTCCTAAATATAAGATTACGGAATTCTTCCAAATGCACTGCCGTTATACCGTTATGGCTTTATGTAAACTTCAGTAAGAAAAAGAAGGATAATTAACTTAAATATGTTAAACTATGATTGAAGCATTTCGATATCGATTGCTAAATGCGTATATACAACAAAATCACCTTTATACCTAAATATAAGATTACGGAATTCTTCTAAATGCACTGTCGTAAGGCCGCCATGGCTTTATATCACCTTCATTACGTTAAAGAAGCTTAATTATTTTAAATATGTTAAACTAATGATTTGAAGCATTTCGATATCGATTGCTATATGTATATATACAAGAAAATCGACTTTATACATAAATATAAGATTACGGAATTCATCGAAATACACTGTCGTTATGCCGTTATGGTTTTATATAAATTTCAGTACGTTAAAGAAGGTTAATTTACTTAAATATGTCTAAATTAATGATTTGAAGCATTTCGATATTGATTGCTAAAGTTGTATATACAAAAAATCGACTTTCTTCCTAAATATAAGATTACGGAATTCTTCCAAATGCACTGCTACGATGGCTTTATAACTTCATGAAGAAGTATTATTAAATATGTTAAACTAATGATTTGAAGCATTTCGATATCGATTGCTAAATGCGTATATACAACAAAATCGCCTTTATACCTAAATATAAGATTACGGAATTCTTCTACATGCACTGCCGTTATGCCATCATGGCTATATGAAAACTTCTGATCGTTAAAGAAGGTATATTAACTTAAATATGTTAAACTAATGAGTTGAACCATCTCGATATCGATTGCTAAATGTGTATATACAAAAAATCGACTTTCTTCCTAAATATGAGATTACGGAATTCTTCCAAATGCACTGCCGTTATAACGTTATGGCTTTATGTAAACTTCAGTAAGAAAAAGAAGGATAATTAACTTAAATATGTTAAACTAATGATTTGAAGCATTTCGATATCGATTGCTAAATGCGTATATACAACAAAATCGCCTTTATACCTAAATATAAGATTACGGAATTCCTCTAAATCCACTGTCGTTATGCCGCCATGGCTTTATATCACCTTCATTACGTTTAAGAAGGTTAATTAACTTAAATATGTTAAACTAATGATTTGAAGATTTTCGATATCGACTGCTAAATTTGTTAATATAAGAAAATCGACTATATTCCTAAATATAAGATTAGGAAATTCTTCTACATGCACTGTCGCTATGCAGCCATGGCTTTATATCGCCTTCAGTACGTTAAAGAAGGTTAATTAACTTAAATATGTTAAACCAATGATTTGAAGCATTTCGATATCGATTGCTAAATGTGTATGTACAGCAAAATCGACTTTATACCTAAATATGTCAACTTCAGTTCGCTAAAGGAAGTTTATTAACTTAAATATGTTAAACCAGTTATCTGAAGCATTTCGATATCGATTGCGAAATATATATATACAAGAAAATCGACTTTATACCTAAATATATGATAACGGAAATCTTCTAAATGCAGTGCAGTTATACCGTTAAGGCTTTATATAGACTTCAGTGCGTTAAAGAAGGTTTATTAACTTAAATATGTTAAACCAATGATTTGAAGCATCTCGATATCGATAGCTAAATGTGTATATACAAGAAAATCTACTTTATACCTAAATATGAGATTACAGAATTCTTCTAAATACACTGCCGTTATGCCGCCATGGCTTTATATCAACTTCAATACGTTAAAGAAGGTTAATTAACTTAAATATGTTAAACTAATGATTTGAAGCAGTTTGATATCGATTGCTAAATGTGTATACTCAAGAAAATCGACTTTATACCTAAATATAAGATTAGGGAAATCTTCCAAATGTACTGTCGTTATGCCGCCAAGGCTTTGTATCAACTTCAATACGTTAAAGAAGGTTAATTATTTTAAATATGTTAAACTAATGGTTTGAAGCATTTCGATATCGACTGCTATATGTGTAAAAACAAGAAAATCGACTTTATACCTAAATATAAAATTAAAACATTACCGAATTCTTCTAAATGCACTGCCGTTATACCGTTAAGGCTTTATGTAGACTTCAGTAAACTAAAAGATAGTTATTAACTTAGTATGTTTAACTAATGATTAGAAGCATTTCGATATCGATAGCTAAATGTGTATTTACAAGAAAATCGACTTTATACCTAAATATAAGTTTATAGAATACTTCTATATGCACTGCCGTTATGCCGCCATGGCTATATGCCCACTTCAGATCGTTAAAGAAGGTTTATTAATTTAAATATGTTAAACTTGTGAGCTGAAGCATTTCGATATCGATTGCTAAATGTGTATATACAAGAAAATCGATTTTGTACCTAAATAAGAGATTACGGAATTCACCCAAATGTACTGACGTTATGCCACCATGGCTTTATATCAACTTCAATACGTTAAAGAGGGTTAATTAACTTAAATATGTTAAACTAATGATTTGAAGCATTTCGATATCGCTTGCTTAATGTGTATATAAAAGAAAATCGAATTTATACCTTAACATAAGATTACGGAATTCTTCCAAATGTACTGTCATTATGGCGCCATGGCTTTATATCAACTTCAATACGTAAACGAAGGTTAATTAACTTAAATTTGTTAAACTAATGATTTGAAGCATTTCGATATCGATTGCTAAAGGTGTATATTCAAGAAAATCGACTTTATACCAAAATATGAGATTTTAGAAATCTTCTAAATGCACTGCCGTTATGCCGCCATGGCTTTATATCAACTTCAATACGTTAAAGAAGGTTAATTAACTTAAATATGTTAAACTAATGATTTGAAGCATTTCGATATCGATTGCTAAATGTGTATATACAAGAAAATCGAATTTATACCTAATTATAAGATTACGGAATTCTTCCAACTGTACTGTCGTTATGCCGCCATGGCTATATGTCAACTTCAATACGTTAAAGAAGGTTAATTAACTTAAATATGTTAAACTAATAATTTGAAGCATTTCGATGTCGCTTGCTAAATGAGTATATACAAGAAAATCGACTTTATACCTAAATATAAGATTAGGAATTCTTCTAAATGACTGTCGTTATGCCGCCATGGCTTTATATCAACTTCATACGTTAAAGAAGGTTATTAACTTAAATATGTTAAACTAATGATTTGAAGCATCTCGATATCGATTGCTAAATGTGTATACTCAAGAAAATTGACTTTATACCTAAATATAAGATTAGGGAAATCTTCCAAATGTACTGTCGTTATGCCGCCATTGCTTTATATCTCTTTCGATAAGTTAAAGAAGGTTACTTAACTTAAATATGTTTAACTAATGATTTAAAGAATTTTGATATCGATTGCTAAATGAGTATAAACAAGAAAATCGACTTTATACCTAAATATAAGTTTATGAAATTCTTCTATATGCACTGCCGTTATACCGCCATGGCTATATGCCCACTTCAGATCGTTAAAGAAGGTTTATTAATTTAAATATGTTAAACTTGTGAGCTAAAGCATTTCGATATCGATGGCTAAATGTGTATATACAAGAAAATCGATTTTGTACCTAAATAAAAGATTACGGAATTCACCCAAATGTACTGTCGTTATGCCACCATGGCTTTATATCAACTTCAATACGTTAAAGAAGGTTAATTAACTTAAATATGTTAAACTAATGATTTGAAGCATTTCGATATCGCTTGCTTAATGTGTATATAAAAGAAAATCGAATTTATACCTTAACGTAAGATTACGGAATTCTTCCAAATGTACTGTCGTTATGCCGCCATGGCTTTATATCAACTTCAATACGTTAAAGAAGGTTAATTAACTTAAATATGTTAAACTAATGATTTGAAGCATTTCGATATCGATTGCTAAATGTGTATATACAAGAAAATCGACTTTATACCTAAATATGAGATTATAGAATTCTTCTAAATGCACTGCCGTTATGCCGCCATGGCTTTATATCAACTTCAATACGTTAAAGAAGGTTAATTAACATAAATATGTTAAACTAATGATTTGAAGCATTTTGATATCGATTGCTAAATGTGTATATACAAGAAAATCGAATTTATACCTAATTATAAGATTACGAAATTCTTCCAACTGTACTGTCGTTATGCCGCCATGGCTATGTATCAACTTCAATACGTTAAAGAAGGTTAATTAACTTAAATATGTTAAACTAATAATTTGAAGCATTTCGATGTCGCTTGCTAAATGAGTATATACAAGAAAGTCGAATTTATACTTAAATATATGATAACGGAATTCTTCTAAATGCACTGTCGTTATGCCGCCACGGCTTTATTTCAACTTCAATACGTTAAAGAAGGTTAATTAACTTAAATATGTAAAACTAATGATTTGAAGCATTTCGATGTCGATTGCTATATGCGTATATACAACAAAATCGACTCTATACCTAAATATAAGATTACGGAATTCTTCTAAATGCACTGTCGTTATGCCGCCATGGCTTTATATCACCTTCATTACGTTAAAGAAGGTCAGTTAACTTAAATATGTTAAACTAATGATTTGAAGCATCTCGATATCGATTGCTAAATGTGTATACTCAAGAAAATCGACTTTATACCTAAATATAAGATTAGGGAATTCTTCCAAATGTTCTGTCGTTATGCCGCCATGGCTTTGTATCAACTTCAATACGTTAAAGAAGGTTAATTATTTTAAATATGTTAAGCTAATGGTTTGAAGCATTTCGGCATCGACTGCTATATGTGTAAATACAAGAAAATCGACTTTATACCTAAATATAAAAATATAACGTTACGGAATTCTTCTAAATGCACTGCCGTTATACCGTTAAGGCTTTATGTAGACTTCAGTAAGCTAAAAAATGTTTATTAACTTAGTATGTTTAACTAATGATTTGAAGCATTTCGATATCGATAGCTAAATGTGTATTTACAAGAAAATCGGCTCTATACCTAAATATAAGTTTATGTAATTCTTCCACATGCACTGCCCTTATGCCACCATGGCTATGTGCCCACTTCAGATCGTTAAAGAAGGTTTATTAACTTAAATATGTTAAGCTAATGGTTTGAAGCATTTCGATATCGATTGCTAAATGTGTAAATACAAGAAAATCGAATTTATACCTTAACATAAGATTACGGAATTCTTCCAAATGTACTGTCGTTATGCCGCCATGGCTTTATATCAACTTCAATACGTTAAAGAAGGTTAATTAACATAAATATGTTAAACTAATGATTTGAAGCATTTCGATGTCGATTGCTAAATGAGTGTATACAACAAAATCGACTCTATACCTAAATATAAGATTACGGAATTCTTCTAAATGCACTGTCGTTATGCCGCCATGGCTTTGTATCAACTTCAATACGTTAAAGAAGGTTAATTATTTTAAATATTTTAAACTTATGGTTTGAAGCATTTCGATATCGATTGCTAAATGTGTATGTACAAGAAAATCGACTTTATACCTAAAAATAAAATTATAGCATTACGGAATTCTTCCAAATGCACTGGCGTTATACCGTTAAGGCTTTATGTAGACTTCAGTAAGCTAAAAATCGTTTATTAACTTAATATGTTAAACTAAAGATTTAAAGCATTTCGATATCGATAGCTAAATGTGTATATACAAGAAAATCGACTATATACCTAAATATAAGATTTCGGAATTCTTCTACATGCACTGCCGTTACGCCGCCATCGCTATATGCCAACTTCAGCTCGTTAAAGAAGATTTATTAACTTAAATATGTTAAACTTATGAGCTGAAGCATTTCGATATCGATTGCTTAATGTGTATATACAACAAAAACGACTTTTTACCTTAATATAAGAATACGGAATTCTTCCAAATGCACTGCCGTTTTACCGTTATGGCTTTATGTAAACTTCGGTAAGATAAAGAAGGTTAATAACCTTAAATATGTTAAACTACCTATTTGAAACATTTCGTTATCGATTGCTTAATGTGTATATACAAGAAAATCGAATTTATACCTAAATATAAGATTACGAAATTCTTCTAAATGCACTGCCGTTATGCCGCCATGGCTTTATATCAACTTCAATACGTTAAAGAAGGTTAATTAACTTAAATATGTTAAACTAATAATTTGAAGCATTTCGATATTGCTTGCTAAATGTGTACATACAAGAAAATCGACTTTATACCTAAATATAAGATAACGGAATTCTTCTAAATGCACTGCCGTTATGCCGTTAAGGCTTTATGTAGACTTCAGTAAGACAGAGAGGGTTAATTAACTTGAATATGTTAAACTAATGATTTGAAGCATTTCGATGTCGATTGCTAAATGCGTATATACAACAAAATCGACTTTATACCTAAATATAAAAATACGGTATTCTTTTAAATGCGCTGCAGTTATACCGTTAAGGCTTTATGAAGACTTCAGTGCATTAAAGAAGGTTTATTAACTTAAATATGTTAAACTAATGATTTGAAGCATTTCGATATCGATTGCTAAATGTGTACATACAAGAAAATCGACTTTATACCTAAATATAAGATTACGGAATTCTTCTAAATGCACTGTCATTATGCCGTTAAGGCTTTCGTAGACTTCAGTTAGATAGAGAGGGTTAATTAACTTAAATATGTTAAACTAATGATTCGAAGCATTTCGATATCGATTGCTAAATGAGCATATACAAGAAAATCGACTTTATACATATATATAAGATTACGGAATTCTTCCACATATACTGTCGTTATGCCGCCATGGCTTTATATCACCTTCAATACGTTAAAGAAGGTTAATTATTTTAAATATGTTAAACTAATGGTTTGAAGCAATTCGATATCGATTGCTAAATGTGTAAATACAACAAAAGCGACTTTATACCTAAATATAACATTACGGAATTCTTCTAAAGGCACTGTCGTTATGCCGTTAAGGCTTTTGTAGACTTCAGTAAGATATCGATTACAAAATGTGTATATACAAGAAAATCGACTTTATGCCTGAATATAAGACTACGGAATTCTTCCAAATGCAGTGCCGTTATGGCTTTATGTCAACTTCAGTTCACTAAAGGAGGTTTATTAACTTAAATATGTTAAACCAGTTATCTGAAGCATTTCGATATCGATTGCGAAATGTATATATACAAGAAAATCGACTTTATACCTAAATATAAGATAACGGAATTCTTCCACATGTACTGTCGTTATGCCGCCATGGCTTTATATCACCTTCAATACGTTTAAGAAGGTTAATTATTTTAAATATGTTAAACTAATCGTTTGAAGCATTTCGATATCGATTGCTAAATGTGTATATACAAGAAAATCGACTATATACCTAAATATAAGATTTCGGAATTCTTCTACATGCACTGTCGTTATACCATCAAGGCTATATGCAAACTTCAGATCGTTAAAAAAGGTTTATTAACTTAAATATGTTAAACTTATGAGCTGAATCATTTCGGTATCGATTGCTTAATGTGCATATACAACAAAATCGACTTTTTGCCTTAATATAAGACTATGGAATTCTTCCAAATGCACTGCCGTTATACCGTTATGGCTTTATGTAAACTTCAGTAAGATAAAGAAGGTTAATAAACTTAGATATATTAAACTATCGATTTGAAGCATTTCGATATCGATTGCTTAATGTGTATATACAAGAAAAACGAATTTATACCTAAATATAAGATTACGAAATTCTTTTAAATGCACTGCCGTTATGCCGCCATGGCTTTATATCAACTTCAATACGTTAAAGAAGGTTAATTAACTTAAATATGTTAAACTAATAATTTGAAGCATTTCGTTATCGCTTGCTAAATGTGTACATACAAGAAAATCAAATTTATACCTAAATATAAGATAACGGAATTCTTCTAAATGCACTGCCGTTATGCCGTTAAGGCTTTATGTAGACTTCAGTAAGACAGAGAGGCTTAATTAATTTGAATATGTTAAACTAATGATTTGAAGCATTTCGATATCGATTGCTAAATATGTAAATACAAGAAAATCGAATTTATACCTAAATATAAGATTACGAAATTCTTCTAAATGCACTGCCGTTATGCCGCCATGGCTTTAAATCAACTTCAATACGTTAAAGAAGGTTAATTAACTTAAATATGTTAAACTAATAATTTGAAGCATTTCGATATCGCTTGCTAAATGTGTATATACAAGAAAATCGAATTTATACCTAAATATAAGAATATGGAATTCTTCTAAATGCACTGCAGTTATACCGTTAAGGCTTTATGAAGACTTCAGTGCATTAAAGAAGGTTTATTAACTTGAATATGTTAAACTAATGATTTGAAGCATTTCGATATCGATTGCTAAATGTGTATATACAAGAAAATCGACTTTATACCTAAATATAAGATTACGGAATTCTTCTAAATGCACTGCCGTTATGCCGTTAAGGCTTTTGTAGACTTCAGTAAGATATCGATTGCAAAATCAAATATAAAATTACGGAATTCTTCCAAATGTACTGCCGATTTGAAGCATTTCGATATCGACTGCTAAATGTGTATATACAAAAAAATCGACTTTTTACCTAGATATAAGATTACGGAGTTCATACAAATGCACTGCCGTTATACCGTAATGGCTTTATGTAAACTTCAGTAAGATAAAGAGGGTTTGTTAACTTAAATATGTTAAACTAATGATGTGAAGCATTTCGATATCGATTGCCTAATGTGTGTATACAAGAAAATCGACTTTATACCTAAATTTAAGATTACGGAATTCTTCTAAATACACTGCCGTTATGCCGCCATGACTTTATGCCAACTTCAGTTCGTTAAAGAAGCTTTATTAACTTAAATATTTGAAGCATTTCGATATCGGTTGCAAAATGTGTATATACAAAAAATCGACTTTTTACCTAGATATAAGATTACGGAATTCATACAAATGCACTGCCGTTATACCCTAATGTTTTTATGTAAACTTCAGTAAGATAAAGAGGGTTTATTAACTTGAATATGTTAAACTAATGATGTGAAGAATTTCGATATCGACTGATTAATGTGTATATACAAGAAAATCGACTTTATGCCTAAATTTAAGATTACGGAATTCTTCTTAATGCACTGCCGTTATGCCGCCATGACCTTATGCCAACTTCAGTTCGTTAAAGAAGCTTTATTAACTTAAATATGTTAAACTAATGGTTTGAAGCAATTCGATATCGATTGCTAAATGTGTAAATACAACAAAAGCGACTTTATACCTAAATATAACATTACGGAATTCTTCTAAAGGCACTGTCGTTATGCCGTTAAGGCTTTTGTAGACTTCAGTAAGATATCGATTACAAAATGTGTATATACAAGAAAATCGACTTTATGCCTAAATATAAGACTACGGAATTCTTCCAAATGCAGTGCAGTTATGGCTTTATGTCAACTTCAGTTCATTAAAGGAGGTTTATTAACTTAAATATGTTAAACCAGTTATCTGAAGCATTTCGATATCGATTGCGAAATGTATATATACAAGAAAATCGACTTTATACCTAAATATAAGATAACGGAATTCTTCCACATGTACTGTCGTTATGCCGCCATGGCTTTATATCACCTTCAATACGTTTAAGAAGGTTAATTATTTTAAATATGTTAAACTAATGGTTTGAAGCATTTCGATATCGATTGCTAAATGTGTATATAGAAGAAAATCGACTTTATACCTAAATATAAGATTACGGAATTCTTCTACATGCACTGTCGTTATACCATCATGGCTATATGC
Source organism: Bactrocera correcta (assembly GCA_027475135.1). Lineage (NCBI taxonomy): Eukaryota > Metazoa > Arthropoda > Insecta > Diptera > Tephritidae > Bactrocera > Bactrocera correcta. The sequence goes on along the minus strand of JAPZAG010000032.1, from coordinate 39,265 downwards.
AAACTTCAGATCGTTAAAAAAGGTTTATTAACTTAAATATGTTAAACTTATGAGCTGAAGCATTTCGGTATCGATTGCTTAATGTGCATATACAACAAAATCGACTTTTTGCCTTAATGTAAGATTATGGAATTCTTCCAAATGCACTGCCGTTATACCGTTATGGCTTTATGTAAACTTCAGTAAGATAAAGAAGGTTAATAACGTTAGATATATTAAACTATCGATTTGAAGCATTTCGATATCGATTGCTTAATGTGTATATACAAGAAAAACGAATTTATACCTAAATATAAGATTACGAAATTCTTTTAAATGCACTGCCGTTATGCCGCCATGGCTTTATATCAACTTCAATACGTTAAAGAAGGTTAATTAACTTAAATATGTTAAACTAATAATTTGAAGCATTTCGTTATCGCTTGCTAAATGTGTACATACAAGAAAATCAAATTTATACCTAAATATAAGATAACGGAATTCTTCTAAATGCACTGCCGTTATGCCGTTAAGGCTTTATGTAGACTTCAGTAAGACAGAGAGGCTTAATTAATTTGAATATGTTAAACTAATGATTTGAAGCATTTCGATATCGATTGCTAAATATGTAAATACAAGAAAATCGAATTTATACCGAAATATAAGATTACGAAATTCTTCTAAATGCACTGCCGTTATGCCGCCATGGCTTTATATCAACTTCAATACGTTAAAGAAGGTTAATTAACTTAAATATGTTAAACTAATAATTTGAAGCATTTCGATAACGCTTGCTAAATGTGTATATACAAGAAAATCGAATTTATACCTAAATATAAGAATATGGAATTCTTCTAAATGCACTGCAGTTATACCGTTAAGGCTTTATGAAGACTTCAGTGAATTAAAGAAGGTTTATTAACTTAAATATGTTAAACTAATGATTTGGAGCATTTCGATATCGATTGCTAAATGTGTATATACAAGAAAATCGACTTTATACCTAAATATAAGATTACGGAATTCTTCTAAATGCACTGCCGTTATGCCGTTAAGGCTTTTGTAGACTTCAGTAAGATATCGATTGCAAAATCAAATATAAAATTACGGAATTCTTCCAAATGTACTGCCGATTTGAAGCATTTCGATATCGACTGCTAAATGTGTATATACAAAAAAATCGACTTTTTACCTAGATATAAGATTACGGAGTTCATACAAATGCACTGCCGTTATACCGTAATGGCTTTATGTAAACTTCAGTAAGATAAAGAGGGTTTATTAACTTAAATATGTTAAACTAATGATGCGAAGCATTTCGATATCGCTTGAAAAATATGTGTATACAAGAAAATCGACTTTATACCTAAATTTAAGATTACGGAATTCTTCTAAATACACTGCCGTTATGCCGCCATGACTTTATGCCAACTTCAGTTCGTTAAAGAAGCTGTATTAACTTAAATATTTGAAGCATTTCGATATCGATTGCAAAATGTGTATATACAAAAAATCGACTTTTTACCTAGATATAAGATTACGGAATTCATACAACTGCACTGCCGTTATACCGTAATGTTTTTATGTAAACTTCAGTAAGATGAAGAGGGTTTATTATTTTGAATATGTTAAACTAATGATGTGAAGAATTTCGAAATCGACTGATTAATGTATATATACAAGAAAATCGACTTTATGCCTAAATTTAAGATTACGGAATTCTTCTAAATGCACTGCCGTTATGCCGCCATGACCTTATGCCAACTTCAGTTCGTTAAAGAAGCTTTATTAACTTAAATATGTTAAACTAATGGTTTGAAGCATTTTGATATCGACTGCTAATTGTGTATATAAAAGAAAATCGACTTTATACCTAAATATAAGGTTACGGAATTCTTCTAAATGCTTTGCCGTTATGCCGTTATGGCTTTATGTGAACTCCAGTTCGTTAGAGAAGGTTTTTAACTTAAATGTGTTAAACCAGTTATTTGAAGCATTTCGATATCGATTGCTTAATGCATATATACAAGAAAATCGACTTTATACCTAAACATAAGATTACGGAATTCTTCTAAATGCACTGTCGTTATGCCGCCATGGCTTTATGCCAACTTCAGTTCTTTAAAGGTTTATTAACTTAAATATGTTAAACTAATGATTTGAATCATTTCGATGTCGATTGCTAAATGAGTATATACAAGAAAACCGACTTTATACCTAAATATAAGATTACGTTATTCTTCTAAATGCACTGCCGTTAAGGCTTTTGTAGACTTCAGTCAGATAAGGAGGGTTAATTAACTTAAATATGTTAAATTAATGATTTGAAGCATTTCGATATCGATTGTTAAATATATATATACAAGAAAATCGATTTTATACCTAAATATAAGATTACGGAATTCTTCCAAATGTACTGTCGTTATTCCGTAATGGCTTTATATCACCTTCAATAAGTTACAGAAGTTTACTATATTAAATATGTCAAACTGATGATTTGAAGCATATCGAGATCGATTGCTAATTGTGAAAATCGGCTTTATACCTAAATATAAGATAACTGAATTCTTCTACATGCACTGCCGTTATGACGCCATGGCTTTATTTTAATTTCTGTTCGTTAAAGAAGGTTAATTAACTTAAATATGTTAAACTAATGATTTGAAGCATTTCGAAATCGATTGCTTAATGCATATATACAAGAAAATCGACTTTATACCTAAATATATGATAACGAAATTTCTCTGAATGCACTGCCGTTATGCCGTTAAGGCTTTTGTAGACTTCAGAAAGATAAAGAGGGTTAATTAACTTAAATATGTTAAACTATCGATTTGAAGCATTTCGATATCGATTGCTAAATGCGTATATACAACAAAATCGACTTTATACCTAAATATAAGCTTACAGAATTCTTCTAAATGCGCTGCCGTTATGCCGTTATCGCTTTATGTTAACTTCAGTTCGTTAAAGAAGGTTTATTAACTTAGATATGTTACACCAGTTATTTGAAGCATTTCGAAATCGATTGCTTAATGCATATATACAAGAAAATCGACTTTATACCTAAATATATGATAACGGAATTTCTCTGTATGCACTGCCGTTATGCCGTTAAGGCTTTTGTAGACTTCAGTAAGATAAAGAGGGTTAATTAGCTTAAATATGTTAAACTAATGATTTGAAGATTTTCGATGTCGATTGCTTATTGTGTAAAATTAAGAAAATCGACTTTATACCTAAATATAAGATTACGGAATTCTTCTAAATGCACTATCGTTATGCCGCCATGGATTTATTTCAATATTTTTTTTTAAATATGTTAAACTTATGGGTTGAAGCATCTCGATATCGATTGCTAAATGTTTATATACAACAAAATCGACTTTATACCTAAACATAAGATTACGGAAGTCTTCCAAATGCGCTGCCGTTATACCGTTATGGCATTATGTGAAGTTCAGTAAGATAAGGAAGGCTAATTAACTAAAATATGTTAAACTAATGATTTGAAGCATTTCGATATCGATTGCTAAATGTGTATATACAACAAAATCGACTTTATACCTAAATATAAGATTACAGAATTCTTCTAAATGCACTGCCGTTATGCCGCCATGGCTTTATGCCAACTTCAGTTCGTCAAAGAAGGTTTATTAACTTAAATATGTTAAACTAATGATTTGAATCATTTCGATATCGATTGCTAAATGTGTATATACAAAAAAATCGACTTTATACCTAAATATATGATAACGTTATTCTTCTAAATGCACTGCCGTTATGCCGATATGGCTTTGTGTTAACTTCAGTAAGATAAAGAAGGTTAATTAGCTTAAATATGTTAAACTTATGATTTGAAGCATTTCGATACCGATTGCTAAATGTGAATATACAAGAAAATCGAATTTATACCTAAATATAAGACTACGGAATTCTTCTACATGCACTGCCGTTATGCCGCCATGGCTTTATGTTAACTTCATTGCGTTAAAGAAGCTTTATTTACTTAATATATGTTATACTACTGATTTGAAGCATTCCAATATCGATTGCTAAATGTGTATATACAACAAAATCGACTTTATACCTAAATATAAGATTACGGAATTCTTCTAAATGCACTGCCGTTATGCCGTTGTGGCTTTATGTTAACATCTGTTCGTTAAAGAATGTTTATAAGCTTTGTTTAAGGCTTTGTGTTAACTTCAGTGCGTTAAAGAAGCTTTATTAACTTAAATATGTTAAACTAATGATTTGAAGCATTTCGATATCGATTGCTAAATGCATATATGCAACAAAATCGACTTTATACCTAAATATAAGTTTACGGAATTCTTCCAAATGCACTGGCGTTATACCGTTATGGCTTTATATCAACTTCAGCACTTTAAAAAGGGTAAATTAACTTAAATATGTTAAACTAATGATTTGAAGCATTTAGATATCGATTGCTAAATGTGTATATACAAAAAAATCGAATTTATAGCTAAATATAAGATTACGGAATTCTTCTACATGCACTGCCGTTATGCCGCCATGGCTTTGTGTTAACTTCATTGCGTTAAAGTAGGTTTGTTAACTTTAATATGTTAAACTAATGATTTGAAGCATTTAGATATCGATTGCTAAATGAGTATATACAAGAAAATCGACTTTATACCTAAATATAAGATTACGTAATTCTTCTAAATGCTTTGCCGTTATGCCGTTAAGGCGTTTGTAGACTTCAGTAAGATAAAGAGGGTTAATTAACTTAAATATGTTAAACTAATGATTTGAGGCATTTCGATATCGATTGCTAAATGTGTATATACAAGAAAATCGACTATATACCTAAATATAAGATTACGGAATTCTTCTAAATGCACTTCCGTTAGGCAGTTATGGCTTTATGTTAATTTATGTTCGTTAAAGAAGGTTTATTAACTTAAATATGTTACACCAGTTATTTGAAGCATTTCGAAATCGATTGCTTAATGCATATACACAAGAAAATCGACTTTATACCTAAATATATGATAACGGAATTTCTCTGAATGCACTGCCGTTATGCCGTTAAGGCTTTTGTAGACTTCAGTAAGATAAAGAGGGTTAATTAGCTTAAATATGTTAAACTAATGATTTGAAGATTTTCGATATCGATTGCTTATTGTGTAAATTTAAGACAATCGACTTTATACCTAAATATAAGATTACGGAATTCTTCCAAATGTACTGTCGTTATGCCGCCATGGCTTTATATCGCCTTCAATACGTTAAAGAAGGTTAATTAAATTAAATATGTTAAACTAATGATTGGAAGCATTTCGATATCGATTGCTTAATGTGTAAATACAAGATAATCGAATTTATACCTAAATACAAAATTATAACATTACGGAATTCTTCTAAATGCACTGCCGTTATACCGCCATGGCTTTATGTAGACTTCAGTAAGCTAAAAAAAGTTTATTAACTAAAATATGTTAAACTAATGATGTGAAGCATTTCGATATCGATTGCTTATTGTGTAAATTTAAGAAAATCGACTTTATACCTAAATATAAGATTACGGAATTCTTCTAAATGCACTGTCGTTATGCCACCATGGCTTTATATCAACTTCAGAAAGTTAAAGAAGGTTAATTAACTTAAATATGATAAACTAATGATTTGAAGCATTTCGATATCGATTGCTAAATGCGCATATACAAGAAAATCTTCTTTATACCTAAATATAAGATTACGGAATTCTTCCAAATGTACTGTCGTTATGCCGCCAGGGCTTTGTGCCAACCTCAGTTCAGTAAAGAAGGTTTATTAACTAAAATATGTTACACTAATGGGTTGAAGCATCTCGATATCGATTGCTAAATGTGTAAATGCAACAAAATCGACTTTATACCTAAGTATAAGGTTACGAAATTCTTCTAAATGCACTGCCGTTATGCCGCCATGGCTTTATTTCAACTTCAGTGCGTTAAATAAGCTTTATTAACTTAAATATGTTAAACTAATGATTTGAAGATTTTCGAAATCGTTTGCTAAATGCATATATACAACAAAATCGACTTTATACCTAAATATAAGTTCACGGAATTCTTCCAAATGCACTGCCGTTAAACCTTTATGGCATTATGTTAACTTCAGTTAGTTAAAGAAGGTTTATTAACTTAAATATGTTAAACTAATGATTTGAGACATTTCGATATCGATTGCTAAATGTGTATATACAAGAAAATCGACTTTATACCTAAATATATGATAACGGAGTTCTTCTAAATGCACTGCCGTTATGCAGTTGTGGCTTTATGTTAATTTCTGTTCGTTAAAGAAGGTTTATTAACTTAAATATGTTACACCAGTTATTTGAAGCATTTCGAAATCGATTGCTTAATGCATATATACAAGAAAATCGACTTTATACCTAAATATATGATAACGGAATTTCTCTGAATGCACTGCCGTTATGCCGTTAAGGCTTTTGTAGACTTCAGAAAGATAAAGAGGGTTAATTAGCTTAAATATGTTAAACTAATGATTTGAAGATTTTCGAAATCGATTGCTAAATGCATATATACAAAAAAATCTTTTTTATACCTAAATATAAGGTTACGGATTTCTTCCAAATGTACCGTCGTTATGCCGCCATGGCTTTATATCAACTTCAATACGATAAAGAAGGTTAATTAACTTAAATATGTTAAACTAATGATTTGAAGCATTTCGACATCGATTGCTAAATTCGTATGTACAACAAAATCAATTTTATACCTAAATATAAGCTTACGGAATTCTTCTAAATGCACTGCCGTTATGCCGTTATGGCTTTATGTTAACTTCTGTTCGTTAAAGAAGGTTTATTAACTTATTATTACACCAGTTATTTGAAGCATTTCGAAATCGATTGCTTAATGCATATATACAAGAAAATCGACTTTATACCTAAATATAAGATTACGGAATTTTTCCGAATGTACTGTCGTTATGCCGCCATGGCGTTATATCAACTTCAATACGTTAAAGAAGGTTAATTAACTTAGATATGTTAAACTAATGATTTGAAGCATTTCGATATCGATTGCTAAATGCGTATATACAACAAAATCAACTTTATACCTAAATATAAGTTAACGAAATTCCTCTGAATGCACTGCCGTTATGCCGTTAAGGCTTTTGTAGACTTCAGTAAGATAAAGAGGGTTAATTAGCTTAAATATGTTAAACTATTGATCTGAAGCATTTCGATATCGATTGCTAAATGCATATATACAAGAAAATCTTTCTTTATATCTAAATATATGATAACGGAGTTCTTCTAAATGCACTGCCGTTATGCCGTTATGGCTTTATGTTAACTTCAGTTCATTAAAGGAGGTTTATTAACTTAGATATGTTAAACCAGTTATCTGAAGCATTTCGATATCGATTGCGAAATATTTATATACAAGAAAATCGACTTTATACCTAAATATATGATAACGCAATTTCTCCGAATGCACTGCCGTTATGCCGTTAAGACTTTTGCAGACTTCAGTAAGATAAAGAGGGTTAATTAGCTTCAATATGTTAAACTAATGATTTGAAGATTTTCGATATCGAATGCTTAATGCATATTTACAAGAAAATCGACTTTATACCTAAATATAAGATTACGGAATTCTTCCAAATGCACTGCCGTTATACCGCCATGGCTTTATGTAGACTTCAGTAAGCTAAAAAAAGTTTATTAACTAAAATATGTTAAACTAATGATTTGAAGCATTTCGATATCGATTGCTTATTGTGTAAATTTAAGAAAATCGACTTTATACCTAAATATAAGATTACGGAATTCTTTTAAATACACTGCCGTTATGCCGCCATGGCTTTATATCAACTTCAATAAGTTATAGGAGGTTAATTAACTTAAATATGTTAAACTAATGACTTGAAGCATTTCGATATCGATTGCTAAATATGTGAATAAAAGAAAATCGACTTTACACCTAAATATGAGATTACGGAATTCTCCTAAATGCACTGCCGTTATGCCGCCATGCCTTTATGTTAACTTCAGTGCGTTAAAGAAGCTTTATTAACTTAAATATGTTAAACTAATAAGTTGAAGCATCTCGATATCGATTGCTAAATGGGTATATACAACAAAATCGACTTTATACCTAAACATAAGATTACGGAATTCTTCCAAATGCGCTGCCGTTATACCGTTATGGCTTTATGCCAACTTCAGTTCGTTAAAGAAGTTTTATTAACTTAAATATGTTAAACTAATGATTTGAATCATTTCGATATCGATTGCTAAATGTGTATATACAAGAAAATCGACTTTATACCTAAATATATGATAACAGAATTCTTCTAAATGCACTGCCGTTATGCCGTTATGGCTTTATTTTAACTTCAGTAAGATAAAGAAGGTTAATTAACTTAAATATGTTGAACTAATGATTTGAAGCATTTCGATATCCATTGCTAAATGTGTATATACACGAAAATCGAATTTATACCTAAATATAAGATTACGGAATTCTTCTACATGCACTGCCGTTATGCCGCCATGGCTTTATGTTAACTTCAGTGCGTTAAGGAAGCTTTATTTACTTAAATATGTTAAACTACTGATTTGAAGCATTTCGATATCGATTGCTAAATGCATATATACAAGAAAATCGACTTTATACCTAAATATAAGATTACGGAGTTCTTCTAAATGCACTGCCGTTATGCAGTTACGGCTTTATGTTAATTTCTGTTCGTTAAAGAAGGTTTATTAACTTAAATATGTTACACCAGTTATTTGAAGCATTTCGAAATCGATTGCTTAATGCATATATACAAGAAAATTGACTTTATACCTAAAAATAAGATTACGGAAATCTTCCGAATGTACTGTCGTTATGCCGCCATGGCTTTATATCAACTTCAATGCGTTAAAAAAGATTAATTAACTTAAATATGTTAAACTAATGATTTTAAGCATTTAGATATCGATTGCTAACTGTGTATATACAAAAAAATCGAATTTATAGCTAAATAAAAGATTACGGAATTCTTCTAATTGCACTGCCGTTATGCCGCCATGGCTTTGTGTTAACTTCAGTGCGTTAAATTAGGTTTGTTAACTTAAATATGTTAAACTAATGATTTGAAGCATTTCGATATCGATTGCTAAATGAGTATATACAAGAAAATCGACTTTATACCTAAATATAAGTTTACGTAATTCTTCTAAATGCTTTGCCGTTATGCCGTTAAGGCTTTTGTAGACTTCAGTAAGATTAAGATGGTTATTTAACTTAAATATGTTAAACTAATGATTTGAAGCATTTCGACATCGATTGCTAAATGCGTATATACAACAAAATCAATTTTATACCTAAATATAAGCTTACGGAATTCTTCTAAATGCACTGCCGTTATGCCGTTATGGCTTTATGTTAACTTCTGTTCGTTAAAGAAGGTTTATTAACTTAAATATATTACACCAGTTATTTGAAGCATTTCGAAATCGATTGCTTAACGCATATATACAAGAAAATCGACTTTATACCTAAATATATGATAACGGAATTTCTCTGAATGCACTGCCGTTATGCCGTTAAGGCTTTTGTAGACTTCAGTAAGATAAAGAGGGTTAATTAGCTTAAATATGTTAAACTAATGATTTGAAGATTTTCGATATCGATTGCTAAATGCGTATATACAAAAAAATCAACTTTATACCTAAATATAAGTTAACGGAATTCCTCTGAATGCACTGCCGTTATGCCGTTAAGGCTTTTGTAGACTTCAGTAAGATAAAAAGGGTTAATTAGCTTAAATATGTTAAACTAATGATCTGAAGCATTTCGATATCGATTGCTAAATGCATATATACAAGAAAATCTTTCTTTATATCTAAATATATGATAACGGAGTTCTTCTAAATGCACTGCCGTTATGCCGTTATGGCTTTATGTTAACTTCAGTTCATTAAAGGAGGTTTATTAACTTAGATATGTTAAACCAGTTATCTGAAGCATTTCGATATCGATTGCGAAATATTTATATACAAGAAAATCGACTTTATACCTAAATATATGATAACGCAATTTCTCCGAATGCACTGCCGTTATGCCGTTAAGACTTTTGCAGACTTCAGTAAGATAAAGAGGGTTAATTAGCTTCAATATGTTAAACTAATGATTTGAAGATTTTCGATATCGAATGCTTAATGTGTAAATACAAGATAATCGACTTTATACCTAAATATAAAATTATAACATTACGGAATTCTTCTAAATGCACTGCCGTTATACCGCCATGGCTTTATGTAGACTTCAGTAAGCTAAAAAAAGTTTATTAACTAAAATATGTTAAACTAATGATTTGAAGCATTTCGATATCGATTGCTTATTGTGTAAATTTAAGAAAATCGACTTTATACCTAAATATAAGATTACGGAATTCTTTTAAATACACTGCCGTTATGCCGCCATGGCTTTATATCAACTTCAATAAGTTATAGGAAGTTAATTAACTTAAATATGTTAAACTAATGATTTGAAGCATTTCGATATCGATTGCTAAATGAGTATATACAAGAAAACCGACTTTATACCTAAATATAAGTTTACGTAATTCTTCTAAATGCTTTGCCGTTATGCCGTTAAGGCGTTTGTAGACTTCAGTAAGATAAAGAGGGTTAATTAACTTAAATATCTTACAATAACGATTTGTGGCATTTCGATATCGATTGCTAAATTTGTATATACAAGAAAATCGACTTTATACCTAAATATAAGATTACGGAGTTCTTCTAAATGCACTGCCGTTATGCAGTTATGGCTTTATGTTAATTTCTGTTCGTTAAAGAAGTTTTATTAACTTAAATATGTTACACCAGTTATTTGAAGCATTTCGAAATCGATTGCTTAATGCATATATACAAGAAAATCGACTTTATACCTAAATATATGATAACGGAATTTCTCTGAATGCACTGCCGTTATGCCGTTAAGGCTTTTGTAGACTACAGAAAGATAAAGAGGGTAATTAGCTTAAATATGTTAAACTAATGATTTGAAGATTTTCGAAATCGATTGCTTAATGCATATATACAAGAAAATCTTTTTTATACCTAAATATAAGGTTACGGAATTCATCCAAATGTACTGTCGTTATGCCGCCATGGCTTTTTATAACCTTCAATACCTTAAAGAAGGTTAATTAACTTAAATATGTTAAACTTATGATTTGAAGCATTTCGATATCGATTGCTAAATGCGCATATACACCAAAATCGACTTTAAACCTAAATATAAGCTTACGGAATTCTTCTAAATGCACTGCCGTTATGCCGTTATGGCTTTATGTTAACTTCAGTTCGTTAAAGAAGTTTTAATAACTTAGATATGCTACACCAGCTTTTTGAAGCATTTCGAAATCGATTGCTTAATGCATATATACAAGAAAATCGACTTTATACCTAAATATATGATAACGGAATTTCTCTGAATGCACTGCCGTTATGCCGTTAAGGCTTTTGTAGACTTCAGTAAGATAAAGAGGGTTAATTAGCTTAAATATGTTAAACTAATGATTTGAAGATTTTCGATATCGATTGCTTAATGTGTAAATACAAGAAAATCGACTTTATACCTAAATATAAAATTATAACATTACGGAATTCTTCTAAATGCACTGCCGTTATACCGCCGTGGCTTTATGTAGACTTCATTAAGCTAAAAAAAGTTTATTAACTAAAATATGTTAAACTACTGATTTGAAGCATTTCGATATCGATTGCTAAATGTGTATATACAAGAAAATCGACTTTATACCTAAATATAAGATTACGTAATTCTTCTTAATGCACTGCCATTATGCCGTTAAGGCTTTTGTAGACGTCAGTAAGATTAAGATGGTTATTTAATTTAAATATGTTAAACTAATGATTTGAAGCATTTCGACATCGATTGCTAAATGCGTAAATACAAGAAAATCGACTTTATACCTAAATATAAGATTACGGAATTCTTCTAAATGCACTGCCGTTATGCCGCCATGGCTTTATGTTAACTTCAGTGCGTTAAAGAAGCTTTATTAACTTAAATATGTTAAACTACTGATTTGAAGCATTTCGATATCGATTGCTAAATGTGTATATACAAGAAAATCGACTTTATACCTAAATATAAGATTACGAATTCTTCTAAATGCACTGCCGTTATGCCGTTAAGGCTTTTGTAGACTTCAGTAAGATTAAGAGGTTAATTAACTTAAATATGTTAAACTAATGATTTGAAGCATTTCGATATCGATTGCTAAATGTGTATATACAAGAAAATCGACTTTATACCTAAATATAAGATTACGGAATTCTTCTACATGCACTGCCGTTATGCCGCCATGGCTTTATGTTAACTTCAGTGCGTTAAAGAAGCTTTATTAACTTAAATATGTTAAACTACTGATTTGAAGCATTTCGATATCGATTGCTAAATGTGTATATACAAGAAAATCGACTTTATACCTAAATATATGATAACAGAATTCTTCTAAATGCACTGCCGTTATGCCGTTATGGCTTTATGTTAACTTCAGTAAGATAAAGAAGGTTAATTAACTTAAATATGTTGAACTAATGATTTGAAGCATTTCGATACCCGATTGCTAAATGTGTATATAAAACGAAAATCGAATTTATACCTAAATATAAGATTACGGAATTCTTCTACATGCACTGCCGTTATGCCGCCATGGCTTTATGTTAACTTCAGTGCGTTAAAGAAGTTTTATTAACTTAAATATGTTAAACTAATGATTTGAATCATTTCGATATCGATTGCTAAATGTGTATATACAAGAAAGTCGACTTTATACCTAAATATTTGATAACAGAATTCTTCTAAATGCACTGCCGTTATGCCGTTATGGCTTTATGTTAACTTCAGTAAGATAAAGAAGGTTAATTAACTTAAATATGTTGAACTAATGATTTGAAGCATTTCGATATCCATTGCTAAATGTGTATATACACGAAAATCGAATTTATACCTAAATATAAGATTACGGAATTCTTCTACATGCACTGCCGTTATGCCGCCATGGCTTTATGTTAACTTCAGTGCGTTAAAGAAGCTTTATTTACTTAAATATGTTAAACTACTGATTTGAAGAATTTCGATATCGATTGCTAAATGCATATATACAAGAAAATCGACTTTATACCTAAATATAAGATTACTTAGTTCTTCTAAATGCACTGCCGTTATGCAGTTACGGCTTTATGTTAATTTCCGTTCGTTAAAGAAGGTTTATTAACTTAAATATGTTACACCAGTTATTTGAAGCATTTCGAAATCGATTGCTTAATGCATATATACAAGAAAATTGACTTTATACCTAAAAATAAGATTACGGAATTCTTCCGAATGTACTGTCGTTATGCCGCCATGGCTTTATATCAACTTCAATGCGTTAAAAAAGATTAATTAACTTAAATATGTTAAACTAATGACTTGAAGCATTTAGATATCGATTGCTAAATGTGTATATACAAAAAAATCGAATTTATAGCTAAATAAAAGATTACGAAATTCTTCTAATTGCACTGCCGTTATGCCGCCATGGCTTTGTGTTAACTTCAGTGCGTTAAATTAGGTTTGTTAACTTAAATTTGTTAAACTAATGATTTGAAGCATTTCGATATCGATTGCTAAATGAGTATATACAAGAAAATCGACTTTATACCTAAATATAAGTTTACGTAATTCTTCTAAATGCTTTGCCGTTATGCCGTTAAGGCGTTTGTAGATAAAGAGGGTTAATTAACTTAAATATCTTACAATAACGATTTGTGGCATTTCGATATCGATTGCTAAATGTGTATATGCAAGAAAATCGACTTTATACCTAAATATAAGATTACGGAGTTCTTCTAAATGCACTGCCGTTATGCAGTTATGGCTTTATGTTAATTTCTGTTCGTTAAAGAAGTTTTATTAACTTAAATATGTTACACCAGTTATTTGAAGCATTTCGAAATCGATTGCTTAATGCATATATACAAGAAAATCGACTTTATACCTAAATATATGATAACGGAATTTCTCTGAATGCAATGCCGTTATGCCGTTAAGGCTTTTGTAGACTTCAGAAAGATAAAGAGGGTTAATTAGCTTAAATATGTTAAACTAATGATTTGAAGATTTTCGAAATCGATTGCTAAATGCATATATACAAGAAAATCTTTTTTATACCTAAATATAAGGTAACGGAATTCTTCCAAATGTACTGTCGTTATGCCGCCATGGCTTTTTATAACCTTCAATACGTTAAAGAAGGTTAATTAACTTAAATATGTTAAACTAATGATTTGAAGCATTTCGATATCGATTGCTAAATGCGCATATACACCAAAATCGACTTTAAACCTAAATATAAGCTTACGGCATTCTTCTAAACGCACTGCCGTTATGCCGTTATGGCTTTATGTTAACTTCAGTTCGTTAAAGAAGTTTTAATAACTTAGATATGCTACACCAGCTTTTTGAAGCATTTCGAAATCGATTGCTTAATGCATATATACAAGAAAATCGACTTTATACCTAAATATATGATAACGGAATTTCTCTGAATGCACTGCCGTTATGCCGTTAAGGCTTTTGTAGACTTCAGTAAGATAAAGAGGGTTAATTAGCTTAAATATGTTAAACTAATGATTTGAAGATTTTCGATATCGATTGCTTAATGTGTAAATACAAGAAAATCGACTTTAAACCTAAATATAAAATTATAACATTACGGAATTCTTCTAAAAGCACTGCCGTTATACCGCCGTGGCTTTATGTAGACTTCAGTAAGCTAAAAAAAGTTTATTAACTAAAATATGTTAAACTACTGATTTGAAGCATTTCGATATCGATTGCTAAATGTGTATATACAAGAAAATCGACTTTAAACCTAAATATAAGATTACGTAATTCTTCTTAATGCACTGCCATTATGCCGTTAAGGCTTTTGTAGACTTCAGTAAGATTAAGATGGTTATTTAACTTAAATATGTTAAACTAATGATTTGAAGCATTTCGATATCGATTGCTAAATGTGTATATACAAGAAAATCGACTTAATACCTAAATATAAGATTACGGAATTCTTCTAAATGCACTGCCGTTATGCCGTTGTGGCTTTATGTTAACTTCTGCTCGTCAAAGAAGGTTTGTTAACTTAAATATGTTAATCCAGTTATTTGAAGCATTTCGAAATCGATTGCTAAATGCATATATACACGAAAATCTTCTTTATACCTAAATATAATATTACGGAATTCTTCCAAATGTACTGTCGTTACGCCGCCATGGCTTTATTACACCTTCAATACGTTAAAGAAGGTTAATTAACTTAAATATGTTAAACTAATGATTTGAAGATTTTCTAAATCGATTGATAAATGTATATATACAACAAAATCGACTTTATACCTAAATATAAGTTTACGGAATTCTTCCAAATGAACTGACGTTATACCGTTATGGCTTTATGTTAACTTCAGTTAGTTAAAGAAGGTTTATTAACTTAGATATGTTAAACCAGTTATTTGAAGCATTTCGATATCGATTGCTTAATGCATATATACAAGAAAATTGACTTTATACCTAAATATAAGATTACGGAATTCTTACGAATGTACTGTCGTTATGCCGCCATGGCTTTATATCAACTTCAATACGTTAAAAAGGGTTAATTAACTTAAATATGTTAAACTAATGATTTGAAGCATTTCGATATCGATTGCTAAATGTGTATATACAAGAAAATCGACTTTATACCTCAAAATAAGATTACGGAATTCTTCTACATGCACTGCCGTTATGCCGCCATGGCTTTATGTTAACTTCAGTGCGTCAAAGAAGCTTTATTTACTTAAATATGTTAAACTACTGATTTGAAGCATTTCGATATCGATTGCTAAATGAGTGTATACAAGAAAATCGACTTTATACCTAAATATAAGATAACGTAATTCTTCTAAATTATTTGCCGTTAGGCCGTTAAGGCGTTTGTAGACTTCAGTAAGATAAAGAGGGTTAATTAGCTTAAATATTTTAAACTAATGATTTGAGGCATTTCGATATCGATTGCTAAATGTGCATATACAAGAAAATCGACTTTATACCTAAATATAAGATTACGGAGTTCTTCTCAATGCACTGCCGTTATGCAGTTATGGCTTTATGTTAACTTCAGTGCGTCAAAGAAGCTTTATTTACTTAAATATGTTAAACTACTGATTTGAAGCATTTCGATATCGATTGCTAAATGCGTATATACAAAAAAATCAACTTTATACCTAAATATAAGTTAACGGAATTCCTCTGAATGCACTGCCGTTATGCCGTTAAGGCTTTTGTAGACTTCAGTAAGATAAAAAGGGTTAATTAGCTTAAATATGTTAAACTAATGATCTGAAGCATTTCGATATCGATTGCTAAATGCATATATACAAGAAAATCTTTCTTTATATCTAAATATATGATAACGGAGTTCTTCTAAATGCACTGCCGTTATGCCGTTATGGCTTTATGTTAACTTCAGTTCATTAAAGGAGGTTTATTAACTTAGATATGTTAAACCAGTTATCTGAAGCATTTCGATATCGATTGCGAAATATTTATATACAAGAAAATCGACTTTATACCTAAATATATGATAACGCAATTTCTCCGAATGCACTGCCGTTATGCCGTTAAGACTTTTGCAGACTTCAGTAAGATAAAGAGGGTTAATTAGCTTCAATATGTTAAACTAATGATTTGAAGATTTTCGATATCGAATGCTTAATGTGTAAATACAAGATAATCGACTTTATACCTAAATATAAAATTATAACATTACGGAATTCTTCTAAATGCACTGCCGTTATACCGCCATGGCTTTATGTAGACTTCAGTAAGCTAAAAAAAGTTTATTAACTAAAATATGTTAAACTAATGATTTGAAGCATTTCGATATCGATTGCTTATTGTGTAAATTTAAGAAAATCGACTTTATACCTAAATATAAGATTACGGAATTCTTTTAAATACACTGCCGTTATGCCGCCATGGCTTTATATCAACTTCAATAAGTTATAGGAAGTTAATTAACTTAAATATGTTAAACTAATGATTTGAAGCATTTCGATATCGATTGCTAAATGAGTATATACAAGAAAACCGACTTTATACCTAAATATAAGTTTACGTAATTCTTCTAAATGCTTTGCCGTTATGCCGTTAAGGCGTTTGTAGACTTCAGTAAGATAAAGAGGGTTAATTAACTTAAATATCTTACAATAACGATTTGTGGCATTTCGATATCGATTGCTAAATTTGTATATACAAGAAAATCGACTTTATACCTAAATATAAGATTACGGAGTTCTTCTAAATGCACTGCCGTTATGCAGTTATGGCTTTATGTTAATTTCTGTTCGTTAAAGAAGTTTTATTAACTTAAATATGTTACACCAGTTATTTGAAGCATTTCGAAATCGATTGCTTAATGCATATATACAAGAAAATCGACTTTATACCTAAATATATGATAACGGAATTTCTCTGAATGCACTGCCGTTATGCCGTTAAGGCTTTTGTAGACTACAGAAAGATAAAGAGGGTAATTAGCTTAAATATGTTAAACTAATGATTTGAAGATTTTCGAAATCGATTGCTTAATGCATATATACAAGAAAATCTTTTTTATACCTAAATATAAGGTTACGGAATTCATCCAAATGTACTGTCGTTATGCCGCCATGGCTTTTTATAACCTTCAATACCTTAAAGAAGGTTAATTAACTTAAATATGTTAAACTTATGATTTGAAGCATTTCGATATCGATTGCTAAATGCGCATATACACCAAAATCGACTTTAAACCTAAATATAAGCTTACGGAATTCTTCTAAATGCACTGCCGTTATGCCGTTATGGCTTTATGTTAACTTCAGTTCGTTAAAGAAGTTTTAATAACTTAGATATGCTACACCAGCTTTTTGAAGCATTTCGAAATCGATTGCTTAATGCATATATACAAGAAAATCGACTTTATACCTAAATATATGATAACGGAATTTCTCTGAATGCACTGCCGTTATGCCGTTAAGGCTTTTGTAGACTTCAGTAAGATAAAGAGGGTTAATTAGCTTAAATATGTTAAACTAATGATTTGAAGATTTTCGATATCGATTGCTTAATGTGTAAATACAAGAAAATCGACTTTATACCTAAATATAAAATTATAACATTACGGAATTCTTCTAAATGCACTGCCGTTATACCGCCGTGGCTTTATGTAGACTTCATTAAGCTAAAAAAAGTTTATTAACTAAAATATGTTAAACTACTGATTTGAAGCATTTCGATATCGATTGCTAAATGTGTATATACAAGAAAATCGACTTTATACCTAAATATAAGATTACGTAATTCTTCTTAATGCACTGCCATTATGCCGTTAAGGCTTTTGTAGACGTCAGTAAGATTAAGATGGTTATTTAACTTAAATATGTTAAACTAATGATTTGAAGCATTTCGACATCGATTGCTAAATGCGTATATACAACAAAATCAATTTTATACCTAAATATAAGCCTACGGAATTCTTCTAAATGCACTGCCGTTATGCCGTTATGGCTTTATGTTAACTTCTGTTCGTTAAAGAAGGTTTATTAACTTAAATATATTACACCAGTTATTTGAAGCATTTCGAAATCGATTGCTTAATGCATATATACAAGAAAATCGACTTTATACCTAAATATAAGATTACGGAATTTTTCCGAATGTACTGTCGTTATGCCGCCATGGCTTTATATCAACTTCAATACGTTAAAGAAGGTTAATTAACTTAAATATGTTAAACTAATGATTTGAAGCATTTCGATATCGATTGCTAAATGCGTATATACAAAAAAATCAACTTTATACCTAAATATAAGTTAACGGAATTCCTCTGAATGCACTGCCGTTATGCCGTTAAGGCTTTTGTAGACTTCAGTAAGATAAAACGGGTTAATTAGCTTAAATATGTTAAACTAATGATCTGAAGCATTTCGATATCGATTGCTAAATGCATATATACAAGAAAATCTTTCTTTATATCTAAATATATGATAACGGAGTTCTTCTAAATGCACTGCCGTTATGCCGTTATGGCTTTATGTTAACTTCAGTTCATTAAAGGAGGTTTATTAACTTAGATATGTTAAACCAGTTATCTGAAGCATTTCGATAACGATTGCGAAATATTTATATACAAGAAAATCGACTTTATACCTAAATATATGATACCGCAATTTCTCCGAATGCACTGCCGTTATGCCGTTAAGACTTTTGCAGACTTCAGTAAGATAAAGAGGGTTAATTAGCTTTAATATGTTAAACTAATGATTTGAAGATTTTCGATATCGAATGCTTAATGTGTAAATACAAGATAATCGACTTTATACCTAAATATAAAATTATAACATTACGGAATTCTTCTAAATGCACTGCCGTTATACCGCCAGGGCTTTATGTAGACTTCAGTAAGCTAAAAAAAGTTTATTAACTAAAATATGTTAAACTAATGATTTGAAGCATTTCGATATCGATTGCTTATTGTGTAAATTTAAGAAAATCGACTTTATACCTAAATATAAGATTACGGAATTCTTTTAAATACACTGCCGTTATGCCGCCATGGCTTTATATCAACTTCAATAAGTTATAGGAAGTTAATTAACTTAAATATGTTAAACTAATGATTTGAAGCATTTCGATATCGATTGCTAAATATGTAAATAAAAGAAAATCGACTTTACACCTAAATATGAGATTACGGAATTCTCCTAAATGCACTGCCGTTATGCCGCCATGGCTTTATGTTAACTTCAGTGCGTTAAAGAAGCTTTATTAACTTAAATATGTTAAACTACTGATTTGAAGCATTTCGATATCGATTGCTAAATGTGTATATACAAGAAAATCGACTTTAAACCTAAATATAAGATTACGTAATTCTTCTTAATGCACTGCCATTATGCCGTTAAGGCTTTTGTAGACTTCAGTAAGATTAAGATGGTTATTTAACTTAAATATGTTAAACTAATGATTTGAAGCATTTCGATATCGATTGCTAAATGTGTATATACAAGAAAATCGACTTTATACCTAAATATAAGATTACGGAATTCTTCTACATGCACTGCCGTTATGCCGCCATGGCTTTATGTTAACTTCAGTGCGTTAAAGAAGCTTTATTTACTTAAATATGTTAAACTACTGATTTGAAGCATTTCGATATCGATTGCTAAATGCGTATATACAAGAAAATCGACTTTATACCTAAATATATGATAACAGAATTCTTCTAAATGCACTGCCGTTATGCCGTTATGGCTTTATGTTAACTTCAGTAAGATAAAGAAGGTTAATTAACTTAAATATGTTGAACTAATGATTTGAAGCATTTCGATATCCATTGCTTAATGTGTATATACACGAAAATCGAATTTATACCTAAATATAAGATTACGGAATTCTTCTACATGCACTGCCGTTATGCCGCCATGGCTTTATGTTAACTTCAGTGCGTTAAAGAAGTTTTATTAACTTAAATATGTTAAACTAATGATTTGAATCATTTCGATATCGATTGCTAAATGTGTATATACAAGAAAGTCGACTTTATACCTAAATATTTGATAACAGAATTCTTCTAAATGCACTGCCGTTATGCCGTTATGGCTTTATGTTAACTTCAGTAAGATAAAGAAGGTTAATTAACTTAAATATGTTGAACTAATGATTTGAAGCATTTCGATATCCATTGCTAAATGTGTATATACACGAAAATCGAATTTATACCTAAATATAAGATTACGGAATTCTTCTACATGCACTGCCGTTATGCCGCCATGGCTTTATGTTAACTTCAGTGCGTTAAAGAAGCTTTATTTACTTAAATATGTTAAACTACTGATTTGAAGAATTTCGATATCGATTGCTAAATGCATATATACAAGAAAATCGACTTTATACCTAAATATAAGATTACTTAGTTCTTCTAAATGCACTGCCGTTATGCAGTTACGGCTTTATGTTAATTTCCGTTCGTTAAAGAAGGTTTATTAACTTAAATATGTTACACCAGTTATTTGAAGCATTTCGAAATCGATTGCTTAATGCATATATACAAGAAAATTGACTTTATACCTAAAAATAAGATTACGGAATTCTTCCGAATGTACTGTCGTTATGCCGCCATGGCTTTATATCAACTTCAATGCGTTAAAAAAGATTAATTAACTTAAATATGTTAAACTAATGACTTGAAGCATTTAGATATCGATTGCTAAATGTGTATATACAAAAAAATCGAATTTATAGCTAAATAAAAGATTACGAAATTCTTCTAATTGCACTGCCGTTATGCCGCCATGGCTTTGTGTTAACTTCAGTGCGTTAAATTAGGTTTGTTAACTTAAATATGTTAAACTAATGATTTGAAGCATTTCGATATCGATTGCTAAATGAGTATATACAAGAAAATCGACTTTATACCTAAATATAAGTTTACGTAATTCTTCTAAATGCTTTGCCGTTATGCCGTTAAGGCGTTTGTAGATAAAGAGGGTTAATTAACTTAAATATCTTACAATAACGATTTGTGGCATTTCGATATCGATTGCTAAATGTGTATATGCAAGAAAATCGACTTTATACCTAAATATAAGATTACGGAGTTCTTCTAAATGCACTGCCGTTATGCAGTTATGGCTTTATGTTAATTTCTGTTCGTTAAAGAAGTTTTATTAACTTAAATATGTTACACCAGTTATTTGAAGCATTTCGAAATCGATTGCTTAATGCATATATACAAGAAAATCGACTTTATACCTAAATATATGATAACGGAATTTCTCTGAATGCAATGCCGTTATGCCGTTAAGGCTTTTGTAGACTTCAGAAAGATAAAGAGGGTTAATTAGCTTAAATATGTTAAACTAATGATTTGAAGATTTTCGAAATCGATTGCTAAATGCATATATACAAGAAAATCTTTTTTATACCTAAATATAAGGTAACGGAATTCTTCCAAATGTACTGTCGTTATGCCGCCATGGCTTTTTATAACCTTCAATACGTTAAAGAAGGTTAATTAACTTAAATATGTTAAACTAATGATTTGAAGCATTTCGATATCGATTGCTAAATGCGCATATACACCAAAATCGACTTTAAACCTAAATATAAGCTTACGGCATTCTTCTAAACGCACTGCCGTTATGCCGTTATGGCTTTATGTTAACTTCAGTTCGTTAAAGAAGTTTTAATAACTTAGATATGCTACACCAGCTTTTTGAAGCATTTCGAAATCGATTGCTTAATGCATATATACAAGAAAATCGACTTTATACCTAAATATATGATAACGGAATTTCTCTGAATGCACTGCCGTTATGCCGTTAAGGCTTTTGTAGACTTCAGTAAGATAAAGAGGGTTAATTAGCTTAAATATGTTAAACTAATGATTTGAAGATTTTCGATATCGATTGCTTAATGTGTAAATACAAGAAAATCGACTTTAAACCTAAATATAAAATTATAACATTACGGAATTCTTCTAAAAGCACTGCCGTTATACCGCCGTGGCTTTATGTAGACTTCAGTAAGCTAAAAAAAGTTTATTAACTAAAATATGTTAAACTACTGATTTGAAGCATTTCGATATCGATTGCTAAATGTGTATATACAAGAAAATCGACTTTAAACCTAAATATAAGATTACGTAATTCTTCTTAATGCACTGCCATTATGCCGTTAAGGCTTTTGTAGACTTCAGTAAGATTAAGATGGTTATTTAACTTAAATATGTTAAACTAATGATTTGAAGCATTTCGATATCGATTGCTAAATGTGTATATACAAGAAAATCGACTTAATACCTAAATATAAGATTACGGAATTCTTCTAAATGCACTGCCGTTATGCCGTTGTGGCTTTATGTTAACTTCTGCTCGTCAAAGAAGGTTTGTTAACTTAAATATGTTAATCCAGTTATTTGAAGCATTTCGAAATCGATTGCTAAATGCATATATACACGAAAATCTTCTTTATACCTAAATATAATATTACGGAATTCTTCCAAATGTACTGTCGTTACGCCGCCATGGCTTTATTACACCTTCAATACGTTAAAGAAGGTTAATTAACTTAAATATGTTAAACTAATGATTTGAAGATTTTCTAAATCGATTGATAAATGTATATATACAACAAAATCGACTTTATACCTAAATATAAGTTTACGGAATTCTTCCAAATGAACTGACGTTATACCGTTATGGCTTTATGTTAACTTCAGTTAGTTAAAGAAGGTTTATTAACTTAGATATGTTAAACCAGTTATTTGAAGCATTTCGATATCGATTGCTTAATGCATATATACAAGAAAATTGACTTTATACCTAAATATAAGATTACGGAATTCTTCCGAATGTACTGTCGTTATGCCGCCATGGCTTTATATCAACTTCAATACGTTAAAAAGGGTTAATTAACTTAAATATGTTAAACTAATGATTTGAAGCATTTCGATATCGATTGCTAAATGTGTATATACAAGAAAATCGACTTTATACCTCAAAATAAGATTACGGAATTCTTCTACATGCACTGCCGTTATGCCGCCATGGCTTTATGTTAACTTCAGTGCGTCAAAGAAGCTTTATTTACTTAAATATGTTAAACTACTGATTTGAAGCATTTCGATATCGATTGCTAAATGAGTGTATACAAGAAAATCGACTTTATACCTAAATATAAGATTACGTAATTCCTCTAAATTATTTGCCGTTAGGCCGTTAAGGCGTTTGTAGACTTCAGTAAGATAAAGAGGGTTAATTAGCTTAAATATTTTAAACTAATGATTTGAGGCATTTCGATATCGATTGCTAAATGTGCATATACAAGAAAATCGACTTTATACCTAAATATAAGATTACGGAGTTCTTCTCAATGCACTGCCGTTATGCAGTTATGGCTTTATGTTAATTTCTGTTTGTTAAAGAAGGTTTATTAACTCAAATATGTTACACCAGTTATTTGAAGCATTTCGAAATCGATTGCTTAATGCATATATACAAGAAAATCTACTTTATACCTAAACATATGATAACGGAATTTCTCTGAATACACTGCCGTTATAATAAGGTTTAAAGTCGATATATTTAGGTTTAAAGTCGATGTTCTTGTATATACACATTTAGCAATCGATATCGAAATGCTTCAAATCAGTAGTTTAACATATTTAAGTAAATAAAGCTTCTTTGACGCACTGAAGTTAACATAAAGCCATGGCGGCATAACGGCAGTGCATGTAGAAGAATTCCGTAATCTTATATTTAGGTATAAATTCGATTTTTTTGTATACACACACTTAGCAATCGATATCGAAATGCTTCAAATCATTAGTTTAACATATTTAATTTAATTAAACTTCTTTATCTTACTGAAGTTAACATAAAGCCATAACGGCATAACGGCAGTGCATTTAGAAGAATTCCGTTATCATATATTTAGGTATAAAGTCGATTTTCTTGTATATACACATTTAGCAATCGATATCGAAATGATTCAAATCATTAGTTTAACATATTTAAGTAAATAAACCTTCTTTAACGAACTGAAGTTGGCATAAAGCCATGGCGGCAAACGGCAATGCATTTAGAAGAATTCCGTAATCTTATATTTAGGTATAAAGTCGATTTTCTTGTATATACACATTTAGCAGTCGACATCGAAATGCTTCAAATCATTAGTTTAACATATTTAATTTAATTAAACTTCTTTATCTTACTGAAGTTAACATAAAGCCATAACGGCATAACGGCAATGCATTTAGAAGAATTCCGTTATCATATATTTAGGTATAAAGTCGATTTTGTTGTATATACACATTTAGCAATCGATATCGATATGCTTCAACCCATTAGTTTAACATATTTAAGTTAATTAACCTCCTTTAACGAACTGAAGTTGGCATAAAGCCCTGGCGGCATAACGATAGTGCATTTAGGAGAATTCCGTAATCTTATATTTAGGTGTAAAGTCGATTTTCTTGTATTTACATATTTAGCAATCGATATCGAAATGCTTCAAATCATTAGTTTAACATATTTAAGTTAATTAACCTCCTATAACTTATTGAAGGTGATATAAAGCCACGGCGGCATAACGGCAGCGCATTTAGAAGAAGTTCGTAATCTTATATTTAGGTATAAAGTCGATTTTCGTAAATTTACACAATAAGCAATCGATATCGAAATGCCTCAAATCATTAGTTTAACATATTTTAGTTAATAAACTTGTTTTAGCTTACTGAAGTCTACATAAAGCCATGGCGGTCTAACGGCAGTGCATTTAGAAGAATTCCGTAATGTTATAATTTTATATTTAGTTTTAAAGTCGATTTTCTTGTATTTATGCATTTAGCAATCGATATCGCAAATCTTCAAATCATTAGTTTAACATATTTAAGCTAATTAACCCTATTTATCTTACTGAAGTCTACAAAAGCCTTAACGGCATAACGGCAGTGCATTCAGAGAAATTCCGTTATCATATATTTAGATATAAAGTCGATTTTCTTGTATATATGCATTAAGCAATCGATTTCGAAATGCCTCAAATAACTGGTGTAACATATTTAAGTTAATAAACCTTCTTTAACGAACAGAAGTTAACATAAAGCCACAACGGCATAACGGCAGTGCATTTAAATGAATTCCGTAATCTTATATTTAGGTATATAGGCGATTTTCTTGTATATACACATTTAGCAATTGATATCGAAATGCTTCAAATCATTAGTTTAACATATCTAAGTTAATTAACCATCTTAAACCTACTGAAGTCTACAAACGCCTTAACGGCATAACGGCAAAACATTTAGAAGAATTAAGTAAACTTATATTTAGGTATAAAGTCGATTTTCTTGTATATACACATTTAGCAATCGATATCGAAATGCTTCAAATCATTAGTTTAACATATTTTAGTTAATTAACCTTCTTTAACGTATTGAAGGTGATATAAAGCCATGGCGGCATAACGACAGTACATTTGGAAGAATTCCGTAATCTTATATTTAGGTATAAAGAAGATTTTCTTGTATATATGCATTTAGCAATCGATTTCGAAATGCTTCAAATAACTGGTTTAACATATTTAAGTTAATAAACCTTCTTTAACGAACAATAGTTAACATAAAGCCACAACGGCATAACGGCAGTGCATTTAAATGAATTCCGTAATCTTATATTTAGGTATATAGGCGATTTTCTTGTATATACACATTTAGCAATTGATATCGAAATGCTTCAAATCATTAGTTTAACATATCTAAGTTAATTAACCATCTTAAACCTACTGAAGTCTACAAACGCCTTAACGGCATAACGGCAAAACATTTAGAAGAATTAAGTAATCTTATATTTAGGTATAAAGTCGATTTTCTTGTATATACTCATTTAGCAATCGATATCGAAATGCTTCAAATCATTAGTTTAACATATTTAAGTTAACAAACCTACTTTAACGCACTGAAGTTAACACAAAGCCAAGGCGGCATAACGGCAATGCATTTGGAAGAATTCCGTAATCTTGTATTTAGGTATAAAGTCGATTTTCTTGTATATACACATTTAGCAATCGATATCGAAATGCCTCAAATCATTAGTTTAACATATTTTAGTTAATTAACCTTCTTTAACGTATTGAAGGTGACATAAAGCCACGGCGGCATAACGACAGTACATTTGGAAGAATTCCGTAATCTTATATTTAGGTATAAAGTCGATTTTCTTGTATATACACATTTAGCAATCAATATCGAAATGCTTCAAATCATTAGTTTAATATATCTAAGTTAATTAACCATCTTAAACCTACTGAAGTCTACAAACGCCTTAAGGGCATAACGGCAAAACATTTAGAAGAATTAAGTAATCTTATATTTAGGTATAAAGTCGATTTTCTTGTATATACACATTTAGCAATCAATATCGAAATGCTTCAAATCATTAGTTTAACATATTTAAGTTAAATAACCATCTTAATCTTACTGAAGTCTACAAAAGCCTTAACGGCATAATGGCAGTGCATTAAGAAGAATTACGTAATCTTATATTTAGGTTTAGAGTCGATTTTCTTGTATATACACATTCAGCAATCGATATCTAAATGCTTAAGTCAGTAGTTTAACATATTTAAGTTAATAATCCTTCTTTAGCGTACTGAAGTTAACATAAAGCCATAACGGCATAACGGCAGTGCATTTAGAAGAATTCCGTTATCATATATTTAGGTATAAAGTCGATTTTCTTGTATATACACATTTAGCAATCGATATCGAAATGCTTCAAATCATTAGTTTAACATATTTGAGTTAATAAACCTTCTTTAACGAACTGAAGTTGGCATAAAGCCACGGCGGCAAACGGCAGTGCATTTAGAAGAATTCTGTAATCTTATATTTGGGTATAAAGTCGATTTTCTTGTATATACACATTTAGCAATCGCCATCGAAATGCTTCAAATCATTAGTTTAACATATTGTAGTTAATTAACTTTCTTTATCTTACTGAACTTCACATAATGCCATAGGGTTTAACGGCAGCGCATTTGGAAGAATTCCGTAATCTTATATTTAGGTATAAAGTCGATTTTCTTGTATATACACATTTAGCAATCGATATCGAAATGCCTCAAATCATTAGTTTAACATATTTTAGTTAATAACCCTTCTTTAACGTATTGAAGGTGATATAAAGCCATGGCGGCATAACGACAGTACAGTTGGAAGAATTCCGTAACCTTATATTCAGGTATAAAGAAGATTTTCTTGTATATATGCATTTAGCAATCGATTTCGAAATGCTTCAAATAACTGGTTTAACATATTTAAGTTAATAAACCTTCTTTAACGAACAGAAGTTAACATAAAGCCACAACGGCATAACGGCAGTGCATTTAAAAGAATTCCGTAATCTTATATTTAGGTATAAAGGCGATTTTCTTGTATATACACATTTAGCAATCGATATCGAAATGCTTCAAATCATTAGTTTAATATATCTAAGTTAATTAACCATCTTAAACCTACTGAAGTCTACAAACGCCTTAACGGCATAACGGCAAAACATTTAGAAGAATTAAGTAATCTTATATTTAGGTATAAAGTCGATTTTCTTGTATATACTCATTTAGCAATCGATATCGAAATGCTTCAAATCATTAGTTTAAAATATTTAAGTTAACAAACCTACTTTAACGCACTGAAGTTAACACAAAGCCAAGGCGGCATAACGGCAATGCATTTGGAAGAATTCCGTAATCTTATATTTAGGTATAAAGTCGATTTTCTTGTATATACACATTTAGCAATCGATATCGAAATGCCTCAAATCATTAGTTTAACATATTTTAGTTAATTAACCTTCTTTAACGTATTGAAGGTGATATAAAGCCACGGCGGCATAACGACAGTACATTTGGAAGAATTCCGTAATCTTATATTTAGGTATAAAGTCGATTTTCTTGTATATACACATTTAGCAATCAATATCGAAATGCTTCAAATCATTAGTTTAACATATTTAAGTTAATTAACCATCTTAAACCTACTGAAGTCTACAAACGCCTTAAGGGCATAACGGCAAAACATTTAGAAGAATTAAGTAATCTTATATTTAGGTATAAAGTCGATTTTCTTGTATATACACATTTAGCAATCAATATCGAAATGCTTAACATATTTAAGTTAAATAACCATCTTAATCTTACTGAAGTCTACAAAAGCCTTAACGGCATAATGGCAGTGCATTAAGAAGAATTACGTAATCTTATATTTAGGTTTAGAGTCGATTTTCTTGTATATACACATTCAGCAATCGATATCTAAATGCTTCAAGTCAGTAGTTTAACATATTTAAGTTAATAATCCTTCTTTAGCGTACTGAAGTTAACATAAAGCCATAACGGCATAACGGCAGTGCATTTAAAAGAATTCCGTTATCATATATTTAGGTATAAAGTCGATTTTCTTGTATATACACATTTAGCAATCGATATCGAAATGCTTCAAATCATTAGTTTAACATATTTGAGTTAATAAACCTTCTTTAACGAACTGAAGTTGGCATAAAGCCACGGCGGCAAACGGCAGTGCATTTAGAAGAATTCCGTAATCTTATATTTGGGTATAAAGTCGATTTTCTTGTATATACACATTTAGCAATCGCCATCGAAATGCTTCAAATCATTAGTTTAACATATTGTAGTTAATTAACTTTCTTTATCTTACTGAACTTCACATAATGCCATAACGGTATAACGGCAGCGCATTTGGAAGAATTCCGTAATCTTATATTTAGGTATAAAGTCGATTTTCTTGTATATACACATTTAGCAATCGATATCGAAATGCCTCAAATCATTAGTTTAACATATTTTAGTTAATAACCCTTCTTTAACGTATTGAAGGTGATCTAAAGCCATGGCGGCATAACGACAGTACAGTTGGAAGAATTCCGTAACCTTATATTCAGGTATAAAGAAGATTTTCTTGTATATATGCATTTAGCAATCGATTTCGAAATGCTTCAAATAACTGGTTTAACATATTTAAGTTAATAAACCTTCTTTAACGAACAGAAGTTAACATAAAGCCACAACGGCATAACGGCAGTGCATTTAAAAGAATTCCGTAATCTTATATTTAGGTATAAAGGCGATTTTCTTGTATATACACATTTAGCAATCGATATCGAAATGCTTCAAATCATTAGTTTAATATATCTAAGTTAATTAACCATCTTAAACCTACTGAAGTCTACAAACGCCTTAATGGCATAACGGCAAAACATTTAGAAGAATTAAGTAATCTTATATTTAGGTATGAAGTCGATTTTCTTGTATATACTCATTTAGCAATCGATATCGAAATGCTTCAAATCATTAGTTTAACATATTTAAGTTAACAAACCTACTTTAACGCACTGAAGTTAACACAAAGCCATGGCGGCATTACGGCAGTGCATTTAGAAGAACTCCGTAATCTTTTATTTAGCTATAAAGTGGATTTTGTTGTATATACACATTTAGCAATCGATATCGAAATGATTCAAATCATTAGTTTAACATATTTAAGTTAATTAACCTTTTTTAACGTATTGAAGTTGATATAAAGCCATGGCGGCATAACGACAGTACATTCGGAAGAATTCCGTATTCTTATATTTAGGTATAAAGTCAATTTTCTTGTATATATGCATTAAGCAATCGATATCGAAATGCTTCAAATAACTGGCTTGACATATTTAAGTTAATAAACCTTCTTTAACGAACTGAAGTTGGCATAAAGCCATGGCGGCATAACGGGAGTGCATTTAGAAGAATTCCGTAAGCTTATATTTAGGTATAAAGTCGATTTTGTTGTATATACACATTTAGCAATAGATATCGAAATACTTCCAATCATTAGTTTAACATATTTAAGTAAATAAACCTTCTTTAACGAACTGAAGTTGGCATAAAGCCATGGCGGCAAACGGCAGTGCATTTAGAAGAATTCCGTAATCTTATATTTAGGTATAAAGTCGATTTTGTTGTATATACACATTTAGCAATCGATATCGAAATGATTCAAATCATTAGTTTAACATATTTAAGTTAATTAACCTTTTTTAACGTATTGAAGTTGATATAAAGCCATGGCGGCATAACGACAGTACATTCGGAAGAATTCCGTATTCTTATATTTAGGTATAAAGTCAATTTTCTTGTATATACACATTTAGCAATCGATATCGAAATGCTTCAAATCATTAGTTTAACATATTTAAGTTAACAAACCTACTTTAACGCACTGAAGTTAACACAAAGCCAAGGCGGCATAACGGCAAAGCATTTGGAAGAATTCCGTAATCTTATATTTAGGTATAAAGTCGATTTTCTTGTATATACACATTTAGCAATCCATATCGAAATGCCTCAAATCATTAGTTTAACATATTTTAGTTAATTAACCTTCTTTAACGTATTGAAGGTGATATAAAGCCACGGCGGCATAACGACAGTACATTTGGAAGAATTCCGTAATCTTATATTTAGGTATAAAGTCGATTTTCTTGTATATACACATTTAGCAATCAATATCAAAATGCTTCAAATCATTAGTTTAACATATTGTAGTTAATTAACTTTCTTTATCTTACTGAACTTCACATAATGCCATAACGGTATAACGGCAGCCCATTTGGAAGAATTCCGTAATCTTATATTTATATATACACATTTAGCAATCGATATCGAAATGCCTCAAATCATTAGTTTAACATATTTAAGTTAATTAACCTTCTTTAACGTATTGAAGGTGATATAAAGCCATGGCGGCATAACGACAGTACAGTTGGAAGAATTCCGTAACCTTATATTTAGGTATAAAGAAGATTTTCTTGTATATATGCATTTAGCAATCGATTTCGAAATGCTTCAAATAACTGGTTTAACATATTTAAGTTAATAAACCTTCTTTAACGAACAGAAGTTAACATAAAGCCACAACGGCATAACGGCAGTGCATTTAAAAGAATTCCGTAATCTTATATTTAGGTATAAAGGCGATTTTCTTGTATATACACATTTAGCAATCGATATCGAAATGCTTCAAATCATTAGTTTAATATATCTAAGTTAATTAACCATCTTAAACCTACTGAAGTCTACAAACGCCTTAACGGCATAACGGCAAAACATTTAGAAGAATTAAGTAATCTTATATTTAGGTATAAAGTCGATTTTCTTGTATATACTCATTTAGCAATCGATATCGAAATGCTTCAAATCATTAGTTTAACATATTTAAGTTAACAAACCTACTTTAACGCACTGAAGTTAACACAAAGCCATGGCGGCATTACGGCAGTGCATTTAGAAGAACTCCGTAATCTTTTATTTAGCTATAAAGTGGATTTTGTTGTATATACACATTTAGCAATCGATATCGAAATGATTCAAATCATTAGTTTAACATATTTAAGTTAATTAACCTTTTTTAACGTATTGAAGTTGATATAAAGCCATGGAGGCATAACGACAGTACATTCGGAAGAATTCCGTATTCTTATATTTAGGTATAAAGTCAATTTTCTTGTATATAGGCATTAAGCAATCGATATCGAAATGCTTCAAATAACTGGCTTGACATATTTAAGTTAATAAACCTTCTTTAACGAACTGAAGTTGGCATAAAGCCATGGCGGCATAACGGGAGTGCATTTAGAAGAATTCCGTAAGCTTATATTTAGGTATAAAGTCGATTTTGTTGTATATACACATTTAGCAATAGATATCGAAATACTTCCAATCATTAGTTTAACATATTTAAGTAAATAAACCTTCTTTAACGAACTGAAGTTGGCATAAAGCCATGGCGGCAAACGGCAGTGCATTTAGAAGAATTCCGTAATCTTATATTTAGGTATAAAGTCGATTTTCTTGTATATACACATTTAGCAGTCGACATCGAAATGCTTCAAATCATTAGTTTAACATATTTAATTAATTAACTTTCTTTATCTTACTGAACTTCACATATTGCCATAGCGGTATAACGGCAGTGCATTTGGAAGAATTCCGTAGTTTTATGTTTAGGTATAAAGTCGATTTTGTTGTATATACACATTTAGCAATCGATATCGAGATGCTTCAACCCATTAGTTTAACATATTTAAGTTAATTAACCTTTTTTAAGGAACTAAAGTTGGCATGAAGCCCTGGCGGCATAACGATAGTGCATTTAGGAGAATTCCGTAATCTTATATTTAGGTGTAAAGTCGATTTTCTTGTATTTACATATTAAGCAATCGATATCGAAATGCTTCAAATCATTAGTTTATCATATTTAAGTTAATTAACCTCCTATAACTTATTGAAGGTGATATAAAGCCATGGCGGCATAACGGCAGTGCATTTAGAAGAATTCCGTAATGTTATAATTTTATTTTTAGGTTTAAAGTCGATTTTCTTGTATTTACACATTAAGCAATCGATATCGCAAATCTTCAAATCATTAGTTTAACATATTTAAGCTAATTAACCCTTTTTATCTTACTGAAGCCTACAAAAGCCTTAACGGCATAACGGCAGTGCATTCAGAGAAATTCCGTTATCATATATTTAGGTATAAAGTCGATTTTCTTGTATATATGCATTAAGCAATCGATTTCGAAATGCCTCAAATAACTGGTGTGGCATATCTAAGTTAATAAACCTTCTTTAACGAACTGAAGTTAACATAAAGCCATAACGGCATAACGGCAGTGCATTTAGAAGAATTCCGTAAGCTTATATTTAGGTATAAAGTCGATTTTGTTGTATATACGCATTTAGCAATCGATATCGAAATGCTTCAAATAATTAGTTTAACATATTTAAGTTAATTAACCTTCTTTAAGGTATTGAAGGTGATAAAAAGCCATGCCTGCATAACGACAGTACATTTGGAAGAATGCCGTAACCTTGTATTTAGGTATAAAAAAGATTTTCTTGTATATATGCATTTAGCAATCGATTTCGAAAATTTTCAAATCATTAGTTTAACATATTTAAGCTAATTAACCCTCTATATCTTACTGAAGTCTACAAAAGTCTTAACGGCATAACGGCAGTGCATTCAGAGAAATTCCGTTATCATATATTTAGGTATAAAGTCGATTTTCTTGTATATATGCATTAAGCAATCGATTTCGAAATGCTTCAAATAACTGGTGTAACATATTTAAGTTAATAAACCTTCTTTAACGAACAGAAATTTACATAAAGCCATAACTGCATAACGGCAGTGCACTTAGAAGAACTCCTTTATCTTATATTTAGGTGTAAAGTCGATTTTCTTGTATATACACATTTAGCAATCGACATCGAAATGCTTCAAATCATTAGTTTAACATATTTTAGTTAATTAACTTTCTTTATCTTACTGAACTTCACATAATGCCATAACGGTATAACGGCAGCGCATTTGGAAGAATTCCGTAATCTTATGTTTAGGTATAAAGTCGATTTTGTTGTATATACACATTTAGCAATCGATATCGAGATGCTTCAACCCATTAGTTTAACATATTTAAGTTAATTAACCTTCTTTTACGAACTGAAGTTGGCATAAAGCCCTGGCGGCATAACGATAGTGAATTTAGGAGAATTCCGTAATCTTATATTTAGGTGTAAAGTCGATTTTCTTGTATTTACATATTTAGCAATCGATATCGAAATGCTTCAAATCATTAGTTTAACATATTTAAGTTAATTAACCTCCTATAACTTATTGAAGGTGATATAAAGCCACGGCGGCATAACGGCAGTGCATTTAGAAGAATTTCGTAATCTTATATTTAGGTATAAAGTCGATTTTCGTAAATTTACACAATAAGCAATCGATATCGAAATGCTTCAAATCATTAGTTTAACATATTTTAGTTAATAAACTTGTTTTAGCTTACTGAAGTCTACATAAAGCCATGGCGGTATAACGGCAGTGCATTTAAAAGAATTCCGTAATGTTATAATTTTATATTTAGTTTTAAAGTCGATTTTCTTGTATTTACACATTAAGCAATCGATATCGCAAATCTTCAAATCATTAGTTTAACATATTTAAGCTAATTAACCCTTTTTATCTTACTGAAGTCTACAAAAGCCTTAACGGCATAACGGCAGTGCATTCAGAGAAATTCCGTTATCATATATTTAGATATAAAGTCGATTTTCTTGTATATATGCATTAAGCAATCGATTTCGAAAGGCCTCAAATAACTGGTGTATTATATCTAAGTTAATAAAACTTCTTTAACGAACAGAAATTTACATAAAGCCATAACTGCATAACGGCAGTGCATTAAGAAGAACTCCGTAATCTTATATTTAGGTATAAAGTCGACTTTCTTGTATATACACATTTAGCAATCGATATCGAAATGCTTCAAATCATTAGTTTAACATATTTAAGTTAATTAACCTTCTTTAACGTATTAAAGTTGATATAAAGCCATGGCGGCATAACGACAGTACATTTGAAAGAATTCCGTAATCTTATGTTAAGGTATAAATTCGATTTTCTTTTATATACACATTTAGCAAGCGATATCAAAATGTTTCAAATCATTAGTTTAACATATTTATGTTAATTAACCTTCTTTAACGAACAGAAGTTAACATAAAGCCACAACGACATAACGGCAGTGCATTTAAAAAAATTTCCCGTAATCTTATATTTAGGTATAAAGTCGATTTTCTTGTATATACACATTTAGCAATCGATATCGAAATGCCTCAAATCATTAGTTTAACATATTTTAGTTAATTAACCATCTTAAACCTACTGAAGTCTACAAACGCCTTAACGGCATAACGGCAAACCATTTAGAAGAATTAAGTAATCTTATATTTAGGTATAAAGTCGATTTTCTTGTATATACTCATTTAGCAATCGATATCGAAATGCTTCAAATCATTAGTTTAACATATTTTAGTTAATTAACCTTCTTTAACGTATTGAAGGTGATATAAAGCCAAGGCGGCATAACGACAGTATATTTGGAAGAATTCCGTAATCTTTATTTAGGTATAAAGAAGATTTTCTTGTATATATGCATTTAGCAATCGATTTCAAAATGCTTCAAATAACTGGTTTAACATATTTAAGTTAATAAACCTTCTTTAACGAACAGAAGTTAACATAAAGCCACAACGGCATAACGGCAGTGCATTTAAATGAATTCCGTAATCTTATATTTAGGTATAAAGGCGATTTTCTTGTATATACACATTTAGCAATTGATATATAAATGCTTCAAATCATTAGTTTAACATATTTAAAATAATTAACCATCTTAAACCTACTGAAGTCTACAAACGCCTTAACGGCATAACGGCAAAACATTTGAAGAATTAAGTAATCTTATATTTAGGTATAAAGTCGTTTTTCTTGTATATACTCATTTAGCAATCGATATCGAAATGCTTCAAATCATTAGTTTAACATATTTAAGTTAACAAACCTACTTTAACGCACTGAAGTTAACACAAAGCCATGGCGGCATAACGGCAGTGATTTGGAAGAATTCCGTAATCTTATATTTAGGTATAAAGTCGATTTTCTTGTATATACACATTAAGCAATCGATATCGAAATGCCTCAAATCATTAGTTTAACATATTTTAGTTAATTAACCTTCTTTAACGTATTGAAGGTGATTAAAGCCACGGCGGCATAACGACAGTACATTTGGAAGAATTCCGTAATTTTATATTTAGGTATAAAGAAGATTTTCTTGTATATATGCATTAGGCAATCGTTTTCGAAATGCCTCAAATAACTGGTGTAACATATCTAAGTTAATAAAACTTCTTTAACGAACAGAAATTTTCATAAAGCCTTAACGGCATAACGGCAGTGCATTCAGAGAAATTCCGTTATCATATATTTAGATATAAAGTCGATTTTCTTGTACATATGCATTAAGCAATCGATTTCGAAATGCCTCAAATAACTGGTGTAACATATCTAAGTTAAAAAAACTTCTTTAACGAACAGAAATTTACATAAAGCCATAACTGCATAACGGCAGTGCATTAAGAAGAATTACGTAATCTTATATTTAGGTTTAGAGTCGATTTTCTTGTATATACACATTCAGCAATCGATATCTAAATGCTTCAAGTCAGTAGTTTAACATATTTAAGTTAATAATCCTTCTTTAGCGTTCTGAAGTTAACATAGAGCCATAACGGCATAACGGCAGTGCATTTAGAAGAATTCCGTTATCATATATTTAGGTATAAAGTCGATTTTCTTGTTAATACACATTAAGCAATCGATATCGAAATGCTTCAAATAACTGGCTTGACATATTTAAGTTAAAAAACCTTCTTTAACGAACAGAATTTAAACATAAAGCCACAACGGCATAACGGCAGTGCATTTAGAAGACTTCCGTAATCTTATATTTAGGTATAAAGTGGATTTTGTTGTATATACACATTTAGCAATCGATATCGAAATGATTCAAATCATTAGTTTAACATATTTAAGTTAAAAAAGCTTCTTTAACGCACTGAAGTTAACATAAAGCCATGGCGGCATAACGGCAGTGCATTTAGAAGAATTCCGTAAGCTTATTTTTAGGTATAAAGTCGATTTTGTTGTATATACACATTTAGCAATAGATATCGAAATACTTCCAATCATTAGTTTAACATATTAAAGTTAATTAACTTTTTTTAAACGTATTGAAGGTGATATAAACCCATGGCGGCATAACGACAGTACATTTGGAAGAATTCCGTAATCTTATATTTAGGTATAAAGAAGATTTTCTTGTATTTATGCATTTAGCAATCGATTTCAAAATGTTTCAAATAACTGGTTTAACATATTTAAGTTAATAAACCTTCTTTAACGAACAGAAGTTAACATAAAGCCACAACGGCATAACGGCAGTGCATTTAAAAGAATTCCGTAATCTTATATTTAGGTATAAAGGCGTTTTTCTTGTATATACACATTTAGTAATCGATATCGAAATGCTTCAAATCATTCTTTTAACATATCTAATTTAAATTAACCATCTTAAACCTACTGAAGTCTACAAACGCCTTAACGGCATAACGGCAAAACATTTAGAAGAATTAAGTAATCTTATATTTAGGTATAAAGTCGATTTTCTTGTATATACTCATTTAGCAATCGATATCGAAATGCTTCAAATCATTAGTTTAACATATTTAAGTTAACAAACCTACTTTAACGCACTGAAGTTAACACAAAGCCATGGCGGCATAACGGCAAAGCATTTAGAAGAACTCCGTAATCTTTTATTTAGCTATAAATTCGATTTTTTTGTATATACACATTTAGCAATCGATACCTAAATGCTTCAAATCATTAGTTTAACATATTTAAGTTAATAATCCTTCTTTAGCGAACTGAAGTTAACATAAAGCCATAACGGTATAACGGCAGCACTTTTGGAAGAATTCCGTAATCTTATATTTAGGTATAAAGTCGATTTTCTTGTATATACACATTTAGCAATCGATATCGAAATGCCTCAAATCATTAGTTTAACATATTTTAGTTAATTATCCTTCTTTAACGTATTGAAGGTGATATAAAGCCATGGCGGCATAACGACAGTACAGTTGGAAGAATTCCGTAATCTTATATTTAGGTATAAAGAAGATTTTCTTGTATTTATGCATTTAGCAATCGATTTCGAAATGCTTCAAATAACTGGTTTAACATTTTTAAAGTTAATAAACCTTCTTTAACAAACAGAAGTTAACATAAAGCCACAACGGCATAACGGCAGTGCATTTAAAAAAATTTCCCGAAATCTTATATTTAGGTATAAAGGCGATTTTCTTGTATATACACATTTAGTAATCGATATCGAAATGCTTCAAATCATTCTTTTAACATATCTAAGTTAATTAACCATTTTAAACCTACTGAAGTCTACAAACGCCTTAACGGCATAACGGCAAAACATTTAGAAGAATTAAGTAATCTTATATTTAGGTATAAAGTCGATTTTCTTGTATATACTCATTTAGCAATCGATATCGAAATGCTTCAAATCATTAGTTTAACATATTTAAGTTAACAAACCTACTTTAACGCACTGAAGTTAACACAAAGCCATGGCGGCATAACGGCAGTGCATTTAGAAGAACTCCGTAATCTTTTATTTAGCTATAAATTCGATTTTTTTGTATATACACATTTAGCAATCGATACCTAAATGCTTCATATCATTAGTTTAACATATTTAAGTTAATTAACCTTTTTTAACGTATTGAAGTTGATATAAAGCCATGGCGGCATAACGACAGTACATTCGGAAGAATTCCGTATTCTTATATTTAGGTATAAAGTCAATTTTCTTGTATATATGCATTAAGCAATCGATATCGAAATGCTTCAAATAACTGGCTTGACATTTTTAAGTTAATAAACCTTCTTTAACGAACTGAAGTTGGCATAAAGCCATGGCGGCATTACGGCAGTGCATTTAGAAGAATTCCGTAATCTTATATTTAGGTATAAAGTGGATTTTGTTGTATATACACATTTAGCAATCGATATCGAAATGATTCAAATCATTAGTTTAACATATTTAAGTTAATAAAGCTTCTTTAACGCACTGAAGTTAACATAAAGCCAT
>JAPZAG010002605.1:0-15654 GCA_027475135.1 Bactrocera correcta | reverse complement strand
TTGCTAAATGTGTTTATATACAAAATCGACTTTATACCTAAATATAAGTTTACGGAATTCTTCGAAATGCACTGCCGTTATGGCTTTATGTTAACTTCAGTAAGATAAAGAAGGTTAATTAACTTAAATATGCTAAACCAGTTGTTTGAAGCATTTCGATATCGATTGCTTAATGTGTATATACAAGAAAATCGACTTTATACCTAAATATAAGATTACGGAAATCTTCTACATGCACTGCCGTTTTGCCGCCGTGGCTTTATGCCAACATCCGTTCGTTAAAGAAGGTTTATTAACTTAAATATGTTAAACTAATGATTTGAAGCATTTCGATATCGCTTGCTAAATGTGTATATACAACAAAATCGACTTTATACCTAAATATAACATTACGGAATTCTTCTAAATGCACTGCCGTTATGCCGCTATGGCTTTATATCAACTTCAATACCTTAAAGAAGGTTAATTAACTTAAATATGTTAAACTAATGATTTGAAGCATTTCGATATCGCTTGCTAAATGTGTATATACAAGAAGATCGACTTTATACCTAAATATAAGATTACGGAATTCTTCTAAATGCACTGCCGTTATGCCGCCATGGCTTTATATCAACTTCAATGCGTTAAAGAAGGTTAATTAACTTAAATATGTTAAACTAATGATTTGAAGCATTTCGATATTGCATGCTAAATGTGTATATACAACAAAATCGACTTTATACCTAAATATAAGATAACGGAATTCTTTTAAATGCACTGCCGTTATGCCGTTAAGGCTTTATGCAGACTTCAGTAAGATAGAGAGGGTTAATTAACTTAAATATGTTAAACTAATGATTTGAAGCATTTCGATATCGCTTGCTAAATGTCTATATACAAGAAAATCGACTTTATACCTAAATATAAGATTACGGAATTCTTCTAAATGCACTGCCGTTATGCCGCTATGGCTTTATATCAACTTCAATAGGTTAAAGAAGGTTAATTAACTTAAAAATGTTAAACTAATGATTTGAAGCATTTCGATATCGCTTGCTAAATGTGTATATACAAGAAAATCGCCTATATACTTAAATATAAGATTACGGAATTCTTCTACATGCACTGTCGTTATGCAGCCATGGCTTTATATCACCTTCAATACGTTAAAGAAGGTTAATTAACTTAAATATGTTAAACTAATGATTTGAAGCATTTCGATATCGCCTGCTAAATGTGTATATACAAGAAAATCGACTTTATGCATAATATAAGATTACGGAATTCTTCTACATCCACTGCCGTTATGCCAACTTCAGATCGTTAAAGAAGGTTTATTAACTTAAACATGTTAAACTAATGAGTTCAAGCATTTCGATGTCGATTGCTAAATGCGTATATACAAAAAAATCGACTTAATACCTAAATATAAGATTACGGAGCTCTTCCAAATGCACTGCCGTTATGCCGTTAAGGCTTTTGTAGATTTCAGTAAGATAAAGAGTGTTAATTTACTTGAATATGTTAAACTAATGATTTGAGGCATTTCAATATCGATTGCTAAATTTGTAAATACAAGAAAATCGACTATATACTTAAATATAAAATTACGGTATTCTTCTACATGCCCTGTCGTTATGCCGAAATTGCTTTATATCACCTTCATTACGTTAAAGAAAGTTAATTAACTTAAATATGTTAAACTAATGATTTGAAGCATTTTGATATCGATTGCTAAATGTGTAAATACAAGAAAATCGACTTTATACCTAAATATAAGATAACGGAATTCTTTTAAATGCACTGCCGTTATGCCGTTAAGGCTTTATGTAAACTTCAGTAAGAAAAATAAGGTTAATTAACTTAAATATGTTAAACTAATGATTTGAAGCATTTCGATATCGATTGCTTAATATGTATATAGAAGAAAACCGACTTTATACCTAAAAAGAAGATTACGGAATTCTTCTGAATGCACTGCAGTTATACCGTTAAGGCTTTATGTAGACTTCAGTGCTTAATATGTATATAGAAGAAAACCGACTTTATACCTAAACAGAAGATTACGGAATTCT
Source organism: Bactrocera correcta (assembly GCA_027475135.1). Classification (NCBI taxonomy): domain Eukaryota; kingdom Metazoa; phylum Arthropoda; class Insecta; order Diptera; family Tephritidae; genus Bactrocera; species Bactrocera correcta. The sequence continues at coordinate 13,597 of JAPZAG010002605.1, read as the reverse complement.
TCTGAATGCACTGCAGTTATACCGTTAAGGCTTTATGTAGACTTCAGTGCGTTAAAGAACGTTTATTAACTTAAATATGTTAAACAAATGATTTGAAGCATTTCGATATCGATTGAAAAATGTGTATATACAAGAAAATCGACTTTATGCCTAATATAAGATTGCGGAATTCTTCTACATCCACTGCCGTTATGCCAACTTCAGATCGTTAAAGAAGGTTTATTAACTTAAATATGTTAAACTAATGATTTGAAGATTTTCGATATCGATTGCTTAATGTGTAAATACAAGAAAATCGACTTAATACACAAATATAAGATTACGAAACTCTTCCAAATGCACTGCCGTTATGCCGTTAAGGCTTTTGTAGATTTCAGTAAGATAAAGAGGGTTAATTTACTTAAATATGTTAAACTAATGATTTGAGGCATTTCAATATCGATTGCTAAATGTGTAAATATAAGAAAATCGACTATATACTTAAATGTAAGATTACGGAATTCTTCTACATGCACTGTCGTTATGCCGCCATGGCTTTATATCTCCTTCATTACCTTAAAGAAAGTTAATTAACTTAAATATGTTAAACTAATGATTTGAAGATTTTCGATATCGATTGCTAAATGTGTAAATACAAGAAAATCGACTTTATACCTAAATAAAAGATTACGAAATCCTTCTACATGCACTGCCGTAATACCGCCGTGGCTATATGCCAAATTCAGATCGTTAAAGAAGGTTTATTAACTTAAATATGTTCAGCTAATGAGTTGAAGCATCTCGATATCGATTGCTAAATGTGTATATACAACAAAATCGACTTTATACCTAAATATAAGATTACGGAATTCTTCCAAATGCACTGCCTTTATACCGGCTATATGTAAACTTCAGTAGGATAAAGAAGGTTAATTAACTTAAGTATGTTAAACTAATGATTTGAGGCATTTCGATATCGCTTGCTAAATGTGTATATACAAGAAAATCGTATTTATACCTAAATATAAGATAATGGAATACTTCTAAATGCACTGCCGTTATACCGTTAAATCTTTATGTAGACTTCAGTAAGCTAAAAAATGTTTATTAATTTAATATGTTAAACTAATGATTTGAAGCATTTCGATATCGATATCTAAATGTGTATATAAAAGAAAATCGACTTTATACCTAAATAAAAGATTGCGAAATCCTTCTACATGCACTGCCGTAATACCGCCGTGGCCATATGCCAAATTCAGATCGTTAAAGAAGGTTTATTAACTTAAATATGTTAAGCTAATGAGTTGAAGCATCTCGATATCGATTGCTAAATGTGTACATACAACAAAATCGACTTTATACCTAAATATAAGATTACGGAATTCTTCCAAATGCACTGCCTTTATACCGGCTTTATGTAAACTTCAGTAGGATAAAGAAGGTTGATTAACTTAAGTAAGTTAAACTAATGATTTAAGGCATTTCGATATCGCTTGCTAAATGTGTATATACAAGAAAATCGTATTTATACCTAAATATAAGATAACGGAATTCTTCTAAATGCACTGCCGTTATACCGTTATGGCTTTATTTTAACTTCAGTTCGTTAAAGAAGGTTTATTAACTTAAATATGTTAAACCAGTTATTTGAAGCATTTCGATATCGATTGCTTAATGCATATATACAAGAAAATCGACTTTATACCAAAACATAAGATTACAGAATTCTTCTAAATGCACTGCCGTCATGCCGTTATGGCTTTATATTAACTTCAGTTCGTTAAAGAAGTTTTATTAACTTAAATATGTTAAACCAGTTATTTGAAGCATTTCGATATCGATTGCTTAATGCATATATACAAGAAAATCGACTTTATACCAAAACATAAGATTACAGAATTCTTCTAAATGTACTGCCGTTATGCCGTTATGGCTTTATTTAAACTTCAGTACGATAAAGAAGGTTAATTAACCTAAATATGCTAAACCAGCTATTTGAAGATTTTCGATATCGATTACTAAATGTGTAAATCCAAGAAAATCGACTACATACCTAAATATAAGATTACGGAATTCTTCTACATGCACTGCCGTTATGGCGCCATGGCTTTATGTTAACTTCAGGCGTTAAAGAAGCTTTATTAACTACAATATGTTAAACTAAAGATTTGACGCATTTCGATATCGATTGCTAAATGAGTATATACAAGAAAATCGAATTCATACCTAAATATAAGATTACGTAATTCTTCTAAATGCACTGCCGTTATGCCGTTATGGCTTTATATTAGCTTCAGTTCGTTAAAGAAGGTTTATTAACTTAAATATGTTAAACCAGTTATTTGAAGCATTTCGATATCGATTGCTTAATACATATATACAAGAAAATCGACTTCATACCTAAATATAAGACTACGGAATTCTTCCAAATGTACTGTCGTTATGCCGCCATGGCTCTTTATCAACTTCAATACGGTAAAGAAGGTTAATTAACTTAAATATGTTAAACTAATGATTTGAAGCATTTCGATATCGCTTGCTAACTGTGTATATACAAGAAAATCGAATTTATACCTAAATATAAGATAACTGAATTCTTCTAAATGCACCGCCGTTATGCCGTTAAGGCTTTATGTAGACTTCAGCGCGTTAAAGAAGGTTTATTAACTTAAATATGTTAAACTAATGATTTGAAGCATTTCGATATCGATTGCTGAATGCGATATACAAGAAAATCGACTTTATACCTAAATATAAGATTACGGAATTCTTCCAAATGTACTGTCGTTATGCCGCCATGGCTTTGTATCAACTTCAATACGTTAAAGAAGTTTAATTATTTTAAATATGTTAAACTAATGGTTTGAAGCATTTTGGCATCGCTTGCTAAATGAGTATATACAAGAAAGTCAAATTTATACCTAAATATAAGATAACGGAATTCTTCTAAATGCAGTGCAGTTATACCGTTAAGGCTTTATGTAAACTTCAGTGCGTTAAAGAAGTTTTATTAACTTAAATATGTTAAACTAATGACTTGAAGCTTTTCGCTATCGATTGCTAAATGCATATATACAAGAAAGTCGAATTTATACCTAAATATAAAATTGCGGAATTCTTCTAAATGCAGTGCAGTTATACCGCCATGGCTTCATGTCACCTTCGGTAGGTTAAAGAAGGTAATTTTACTTATATATGTTAAACTAATGATTTAAAGCATTTCGATATCGATTGCTTAATGTGCTAGTACAAGAAACTTGACTTTATACCTAAACATAGGATAACGGAATTCTTCCAAATGCACTGCCGTTATCCCGCCATGGCCTTATGTTAACTTTAGTTAGTTAAAGAAGGTTTACTAACTCAAATATGTTAAACCTGTTATTTGAAGCATTTCGATATCGATTGCTTAATGCATATATACGAGAAAATCCACTTTATACCTAAAAATAAGATTATGGAATTCTTCCAAATTACTGTCGTTATGACGCCATGGCTTTATTTCACCTTCAATACGTTAAAGATGGTTAATTAACTTAAGTATGTTAAACTAATGATTTGAAGCATTTCTATATCGATTTCTAAATGCATATACACAAGAAAATCGACCTTATACCTAAATATAAGATTACGGAATTCTTCCAAATTACTGTCGTTATGGCGCCATGGCTTTATTGCACCTTCAATACGTTAAAGATGGTTAATTAACTTTAATATGTTAAACTAATGATTTGAAGCACTTCGATATCGATTGCTAAATGTGTATATACAAAAAAATCGACTTTATACCTAAATATAAGATTACGGGATTCTTCCAAATGTACTGTCGTTATGACGCCATGGCTTTATATCACCTTCAATACGTTAAAGAAGGTTAACTAACTTAAATATGTTAAACTAATGATTTGAAGATTTTCGAAATCGACTGCTAAATGCATATATACAACAAAATCGACTTTATACCTAAATATAAGATTACGGAATTCTTCCAAATGTACTGTCGTTATGCCGCCATGGCTTTATATCGACTTCAATACGTTAAAGAAGGTTAATTAACTTAAATTTGTTAAACTAATGATTTGAAGCATTTCGATATCGATTGCTAAATGAGTATATACAAGAAAATCGACTTAATACCTAAATATAAGATTACGTAATTCTTCTAAATGCTTTGCCGCTGTGCCGTTAAGGCGTTTGTAGACTTCAGTAAGATAAAGAGGGTTAAGTAACTTAAATATGTTAAACTAATGATTTGAAGCATTTTGAAATCGATTGCTTAATGCATATATACAAGAAAATCGACTTTCTACCTAAATATAAGTTTACGGAATTCTTCTAAATGCACTGCTGTTATGCCGTTATGGCTTTATGTTAACTTCTGTTCGTTAAAGAAGGATAATTTACTTAAATATATTAAACTAATGTTTTGAAGATTTTCGAAATCGATTGCTAAATACATATATACAAAAAAATCGACTTTATACCTAAATATAAGATTACGGAATTCTTCTAAATGTACTGCCGTTATGCCGTTATGGCTTTATTTAAACTTCAGTACGATAAAGAAGGTTAATTAACCTAAATATGCTAAACCAGCTATTTGAAGATTTTCGATATCGATTGCTAAATGTGTAAATCCAAGAAAATCGACTACATACCTAAATATAAGATTACGGAATTCTTCTACATGCACTGCCGTTATGGCGCCATGGCTTTATGTTAACCTCAGGCGCTAAAGAAGCTTTATTAACTAAAATATGTTAAACTAAAGATTTGACGCATTTCGATATCGATTGCTAAATGAGTATATACAAGAAAGTCAAATTTATACCTAAATATAAGATAACGGAATTCTTCTAAATGCAGTGCAGTTATACCGTTAAGGCTTTATGTAAACTTCAGTGCGTTAAAGAAGTTTTATTAACTTAAATATGTTAAACTTATGATTTGAAGCATTTCGATATCGATTGCTAAATGAGTATATACAAGAAACTCGACTTCATACCTAAATATAAGATTACGGGATTCTTCCAAATGTACTGTCGTTATGACGCCATGGCTTTATATCACCTTCAATACGTTAAAGAAGGTTAACTAACTTAAATATGTTAAACTAATGATTTGAAGATTTTCGAAATCGACTGCTAAATGCATATATACAACAAAATCGACTTTATACCTAAATATAAGATTACGGAATTCTTCCAAATGTACTGTCGTTATGCCGCCATGGCTTTATATCAACTTCAATACGTTAAAGAAGGTTAATTAACTTAAATTTGTTAAACTAATGATTTGATGCATTTCGATATCGATTGCTAAATGTGTATATAACTACAAGAAAATCGACTTTATACCTAAATATAAGATTACGGAATTCTTCTAAATGCACTGCCGTTATGCCGTTATGGCTTCATTTTAACTTCAGTTCGTTTAAGAAGGTTTATTAACTTAGATATGTTACACCAGTTATTTGAATCATTTTGAAATCGATTGCTTAATGCATATATACAAGAAAATCGACTTTCTACCTAAATATAAGTTTACGGAATTCTTCTAAATGCACTGCTGTTATGCCGTTATGGCTTTATGTTAACTTCTGTTCGTTAAAGAAGGTTAATTTACTTAAATATATTAAACTAATGTTTTGAAGATTTTCGAAATCGATTGCTAAATGCATATATACAAAAAAATCGACTTTATACCTAAATATAAGATTACGGAATTCTTCAAATGCACTGCCGTTATGCCGTTAAGGCGTTTGCAGACTTCAGTAAGATAAAGAGGGTTAATTAACTTAAATATGTTAAACTAATGATTTGAAGGTTTTCGAAATCGATTGCTAAATGCATATATACAACAAATTCGACTTAATACCTAAATATAAGATTACGGATTTTTTCTAAATGCACTGCCGTTATGCCGTTATGGCTTTATATTAACTTCAGTTCGTTAAAGAAGGTTTATTAACTTAAATATGTTAAACCAGTTATTTGAAGCATTTCGATATCGATTGCTTAATGCATATATACAAGAAAATCGACTTTATACCTAAATATAAGACTTCGGAATTCTTCCAAATGTACTGCCCGTTATGCCGCCATGGCTCTTTATCAACTTCAATACGTTAGAGAAGGTTAATTAACTTAAATATGTTAAACTAAGGAGTTGAAGCATTTCGATATCGCTTGATAAATGTGTATATACAAGAAAATCGAATTTATACCTAAATATAAGATAACTGAATTCTTCTAAATGCACCGCCGTTATGCCGTTAAGGCTTTATGTAGACTTCAGTGCGTTAAAGAAGGTTTATTAACTTAAATATGTTAAACTAATGATTTGAAACATTTCGATATCGATTGCTAAATGTGCTAGTACAAGAAACTTGACTTTATAATTAAATATAGGATAACGGAATTCTTCCAAATGCACTGCCGTTATTCCGCCATGACCTTATGTTAACTTCAGCTAGTTAAAGAAGGTTTATTAACTCAAATATGTTAAACCAGTTATTTGAAGTATTTCGATATCGATTGCTTAATGCATATATACAAGAAAATCGACTTTATACCTAAATATAAGATTACGGAATTCTTCCAAATGTACTTTCGTTACGCCCCCCATGGTTTGTGTCAACTTCAAAACGTTAAAGAAGGTTAATTATTTTAAATATGTTAAACAAATGGTTTGAAGCATTTCGATATCGACTGCTAAATGTGTGAGTACAACAAAATCCACTTTATACCTAAATATAAAATTATAACATTACGGAGTTCTTCTAAATGTACTGCCGTTATACCGTTAAGGCTTTATGTAGACCTCATTAAGCTAAAAAATGTTTATTAACTTAATATGTTAAACTAATGACTTGAAGCATTTCGATATCGATTGCTAAATGTGTATATAAAAAAAAAATCGAATTTATACCTAAATATAAGGTGTTATGCCGCCATGGCTTTGTGTAAACTTCAGTGCGTTAAAGTAGGTTTGCTAACTTAAATATGTTAAACTAGTGATTTGAAGCATTTCGATATCGATTGCTAAATGAGTATATACAAGAAAATCGACTTCATACCTAAATATAAGATTACGGGATTCTTCCAAATGTACTGTCGTTATGTCGCCATGTCTTTATATCACCTTCAATACGTTAAAAAAGGTTAATTAACTTAAATATGTTAAACTAATGATTTGAAGATTTTCGAAATCGACTGCTAAATGCATATATACAACAAAATCGACTTTATACCTAAATATAAGATTACGGAATTCTTCCAAATGTACTGTCGTTATGCCGCCATGGCTTTATATCAACTTCAATACGTTAAAGAAGGTTAATTAACTTAAATTTGTTAAACTAATGATTTGAAGCATTTCGATATCGATTGCTAAATGTGTATATACAAAAAAATCGAATTTATACCTAAATATAAGATTACGGAATTCTTCTACATGCACTGCCGTTATGCCGCCATGGCTTTGTGTTAACTTCAGTGCGTTAAAGTAGGTTCGTTAACTTAAATATGTTAAACTAATGATTTAAAGCATTTCGATATCGATTGCTAAATGAGTATATACAAGAAAATCGACTTAATACCTAAATATAAGATTACGTAATTCTTCTAAATGCTTTGCCGTTATGCCGTTAAGGCGTTTGTCGACTTCAGTAAGATAAAGAGGGTTAATTAACTTAAATATGTTAAACTAATGATTTGAAGCATTTCGATATCGATTGCTAAATGTGTATATACAAGAAAATCGACTTTATACCGAAATATAAGATTACGGAATTCTTCTAAATGCACTGCCGTTATGCCGGTACGGCTTCATTTTAACTTCAGTTCGTTTAAGAAGGTTTATTAACTTAGATATGTTAAACAATATTTGAAGCATTTGATATCGATTGCTAAATGTATATAAAAAAAATCGATTTGAAGCATTCTTGAAATGATGTGCTATGCCGCCATGGCTTTTTATAACTTCATAGTTAAGAAGGTTAATCTAACTTAAATATGTTAAACTATGTTTAAGATTTCGAATCGATTGCTAAATATATATACAAAAAATCGACTTATACTAAATATAAGATTACGGGATTCTTCAAATGTACTGCCGTTAGGCTGTTTTATCAACTTCAATAGTTAAAGAAGGTTAATTAACTTAAATATGTTAAACTAATGATTTAAGATTTCGAAATCGATTGCTAAATGCATATATACAACAAAATCGACTTTATACCTAAATATAAGATTACGGAATTCTTCAAATGTACTGCCGTTATGCCGCCATGGCTATTGCAGACTTCAGTAGTTAAAGAGGTTAATTAACTTAAATATGTTAAACTAATGATTTAAAGCATTTCGATATCGATTGCTAAATGGTATATACAAAAAATCGAATTAATACCTAAATATAAGATTACGGAATTCTTCTACATGCACTGCCGTTATGCCGCCATGGCTTTGTGTTACTTCAGTGTTAAAGTAGGTTAATTAACTAAAATATGTTAAACTAATGATGTGAAGCATTTCGATATCGATTGCCAAATGAGCATATACAAGAAAATCGACGTTATACCTAAATATAAGATTACGGAATTCTTCTACATGCATTGCCGTTATGCCGTTAAGGCGTTTGAAGACTTCAGTAAGATAAAAAGGGTTAATTAACTTAAATATGTTAAACTAATGATTTGAGGCATTTTGATATCGATTGCTAAATGTGTATATACAAGAAAATCGACTTTATACCGAAATATAAGATTACGGAATTCTTCTAAATGCACTGCCGTTATGCCGGTACGGCTTCATTTTAACTTCAGTTCGTTTAAGAAGGTTTATTAACTTAGATATGTTACACCAGTTATTTGAAGCATTTTGAAATCGATTGCTTAATGCATATATATAAGAAAATCGACTTTCTACCTAAATATAAGTTTACGGAATTCTTGCAAATGTACTGTCGCTATGCCGCCATGGCTTTTTATCAACTTCAATATGTTATAGAAGGATAATTAACTTAAATATGTTAAACTAATGTTTTAAAGATATTCGAAATCGATTGCTAAATGCATATATACAAAAAAATCGACTTTATACCTAAATATAAGATTACGGAATTCTTTTAAATGCACTGCCGTTATGCAGTTATGGCTTCATGTTAACTTCTGTTCGTTAAAGAAGGTTTATTGACTTAAGAATGTTAAACTAATGATTTGAAGATTTTCGAAATCGATTGCTAAATTCATATATACAAGAAAATCTTCTTTATACCTAAATATAAGATTACGGAATTCTTACAAATGTACTGCCATTATGCCGTCATGGCTTTATATCAACTTCAATATGTTAAAGAAGGTTAATTAACTTAAATATGTTAAACTAATGATTTGGGGCATTTCGATATCGATTGCTAAATGTGTAAATACAAGAAAATCGACTATATACCTAAATATAAGATTACGGAACTCTTCTACCTGCACTGTCTTTATGCCGCCATGGCTTTATATCACCTTCATTACGTTAAAGAAGGTTTATTAACTTAAATATGTTAAACAAATGATTTGAAGGATTTCGGTATCGATTGCTAAATGTGTATATACAAGAAAATCGACTTTATACCTAAATATAAGATTACGGAATTCTTCCAAATGTACTGTCGTTATGCCGCCATGGTTTGTATCAACTTCAATACGTTAAAGAAGGTTAATTATTTTAAGTATGTTAAACTAATGGTTTGAAGCATTTCGATATCGACTGCTTAATGTGTAAATACAACAAAATCGACTTTATACCTAAATATAAAATTATAACATTACGGAGTTCTTCTAAATGCACTGCCGTTATACCGTTAGGGCTTTATGTAGACCTCATTAAGCTAAAAAATGTTTATTAACTTAATATGTTAAACTAATGATTTGAAGCATTTCGATATCGATTGCTAAATGTGTATATGCAAAAAAAAGCGAATTTATACCTAAATATAAGCCGTTATGCCGCCATGGCTTTGTGTTAACTTCAGTGCGTTAAAGTAGGTTTGTTAACTTAAACATGTTAAACCAGTTATTTGAAGCATTTCGATATCGATTGCTTAAAGCATATATACAAGAAAATCGACTTTATACCTAAATATAAGATTACGGAATTCTTCCAAATGTACTGTCGTTATGCCACCATGGCTTTATATCAACTTCAATACGTTAAAAAAGGTTAATTAACTTAAATATGTTAAACTAATGGTTTGAAGCATTTAGATATCGATTGCTAAATGTGTATATACAAAAAAAATCGAATTTATACCTAAATATAAGATTACGGATTTCTTCTACATGCACTGCCGTTAAGCCGCCATGGCTTTGTGTTAACTTCAGTGCGTTAAAGTAGGTTTGTTAACGTAAATATGCCAAACTAATGATTTGAAGCATTTCGATATCGATTGCTAAATGAGTATATACAACAAAATCGACTTTATTCCTAAATATAAGATTACGTAAATCTTCTAAATGCACTGCCGTTATGCCGTTAAGGCTGATTAACTTATATTTAAGTAATTAACCTTGTTTAACGTATTGAAGTTGATGTAAAGCCATGGCTGCATAACGACAATACATTTGGAAGAATTCCGTAGTCTTGTTTTATGTATAAAGTTGATTTTCCTTGTATATACCCATTTAGCAATCGATATCAAATGCTTCAAATCATTACTTTAACATATTTAAGTTAATAAACCTTCTTTAACGAACGGAAGTTGGCTTAAAGCCATGGCGGCATAACGGCAGTGCATTTAGAAGAATTCCGTAATCTTATATGAGGTTTTAAGGTCGATTTTCTTGTATATACACATTTAGCTATACATATCGAAATGCTTCAAATCATTAGTTTAACATATTTAAGTTAATTAACTTTATTTATCTTACTTGAAGTTCACATAAAGCCATAACGGTATAACGGCAGTGCATTTGTGGGAATTTCGTTATCTTATATTTAGGTATAAAGTCGATTTTGTTTTATATACACATTTAGCAATCGATATCGAAATGCCTCAAATCATTAGTTTAACATATTTAAGTTAGTTAACCTTCTTTAACGTATTGAAGTTGATATAAGGCCATGGTGGCATAACGGCAGTACATTTGGAAGAATTACGTAATCTTATATTTAGGTATAAAGAAGATTTTCTTGTATATATGAATATAGCAATCGATTTCGAAAATCTTCAAATCATTAGTTTAACATACTTAAGTCAATAAACCTTCTTTAACGAACAGAAGTTAACATGAAGCCATAACTGCATAACGGCAGTGCATTTAAAAGAATTCCGTAATCTTATATTTAGGTGTAAAGTCGATTTTCTTGTATATACTCATTTGGCAATCGATATCGAAATGCTTCACTTTATTAGTTTGACATATTAAAGTTAAAAAACCTTCTTTAAAACCGAAGATAACACAAAGCCATGGCGGCATAACGGCAGTGCATGTAGAAGAAATCCGTAATCTTATTTTTAAAGTATTAAGTCGAATTTGTTGTATATATGCATTTAGCAATCGATTTCGAAAATCTTTAAATCATTAGTTTAACATATTTAAGTTAATTAACCCTCTTTATCTTACTGAATTACATAAAGCCTAACGGATAACGGCAGTGCATTTGAAGAATTCCGTAATCTTATATTTAGGTATAAAGTCGATTTTTTTGTATATATGCATTTAGCAATCGATATCGAGGTGCTTCAACTCATTAGTTTAACATATTTAAGTTAATAAACCTTCTTTAACGAACTGAGGTGTGCATAAAGCCATGGCGGCATAATGGCAGTACATGTAGAAGAATTCCGTTAGGTTATATTTAGGTATAAAGTCGATTTTCTTGTATATACACATTTAGCAATCGATATCGAGATGCTGTAAATCATAAGTTTAACAACTTTAAGTTAATTAGCCTTCTTTAACGTAATGAAGGTGATATAAAGCCATGGCGGCATAACGACAGTACATTTGGAAGTATTCCGTAATCTTACGTTTAGTATAAATTCGATTTTCTTTTATATAAACATATAGCTATCGATATCGAAATGCTTCAAATAACTGGTTTAACATATTTAAGTTAATAAACCTTCTTTAACGAACTGAACATAAATCCATAACGGCATAACGGCAGTGCATTTAGAATAATTTCGTTATCTTATATTAATGTATAAAGTCGATTTTCTTGCATATACACATTTAGCAATCGATATCGAAATGCTTCAAATCAATAGTTTAAAATATTTAAGTTCATAAACCTTCTTTAACGAACTGAAGTTGGCATAAAGCAATGGCGGCATAACAGCAGTGCATTTAGAAGAATTCCGTAATCCTATATTTAGGTATAAAGTCGATTTTGTTGTATATACGCATTAAGCAATCGATATCGAAATGCTTCAAATAACTGGTTTAACATATTTAAGTTAATAAACCTTCTTTAACGAACTGAACATAAATCCATAACTGCATAACGGCAGTGCATTTAGAATAATTCCGTTATCTTATATTAATGTATAAAGTCGATTTTCTTGCATATGCACATTTAGCAATTGATATCGAAATGCTTCAAATCATTAGTTTAACATATTTAAGCTAATAAGCCTTCTTTAACGAACGCAAGTTGGCTTAAAACCTTGGCGGAATAACGGCAGTGCATTTATAAAAATTCCGTAATCTTATATTTATGTATAAAGTCGATTTTCTTATATATACACATTTAGCAATCGATATCGAAATGCTTCAAATCATTAGTTTAACATATTTAAGTTAATTAATCTTCTTTAACGAACAGAAGTTTGCATATAGCCATGACGGCATAACGGCAGTGCATGTAGAAGAATTCCGTAATCTTATATTTAGGTATAAAGTCGATTTTCTTGTATATACATATTTAGCTATCGATATTGAAATGCTTCAAATCATTAGTTTAACATATTAAGTTAATAAGCATTTTTTAGCTTACTGAAGTCTACATAAAGCCTTAACGGTATAACGGCAGTGCATTTAGAAGAATTCCGTAATGTTATAATTTTATATTTAGGTATAACGTCGATTTTCTTGTATTTACACATTTAGCAATCGATATCGAAATGCTTCAAAACATTAGTTTAACATATTTAAAATAATTTACCTTCTTTAACTTATTGAAGGTGATATAAAGCCATGGCGGCATAACGACAGTACATGTGGAAGAATTCCGTAACCTTATATTTAGGTATAAAGTCGATTTTCTTGTATATACACATTTTTCAATCGATATCAAAATGCTTCAAATAACTGGTTTAGCATATTTAAGTTAATTAACTTTCTTTATCTTACTGAAGTTTACATAGAGCCATAACGACATAACGGCAGTATATGTGGCAGAATTCCGTAATCTTATATTAAGGTATAAAGTCGATTTTATTGTACATACACATTTAGCAATCGATATCGAAATGCTTCATCTCATAAGTTTAACATATTTAAGTTAATAAACCTTCTTTAACGTACTGAAATTTATATAAAGCCATAACGGCATAACGGCAGTGTATTTCGAAGAATTCCGTAATCTTATATTTAGATATAAAGCCGAATTTGTTGTATATA
>JAPZAG010002604.1:0-15675 GCA_027475135.1 Bactrocera correcta | reverse complement strand
TTTGAAGATATTATTTTTGTTAGTGGTTTGAAAGATATTTCTAATTTGAGGTAAGATTCTCACATTCTAATTTTTTTTCTTCAAATAAGTTACATAAATTTACTGCTTTTTGCATACTAATGCAATATTTTGTACAAGACATAAATGGTTTTTCATCTTCATAGATGATAGAATCTGAGGGGTTTGTTCAACAAAAATCGGAGAGAGCAAGTTACTTCTCATAGAACATCATTTTAAATACTTTCGCTTCTAGTGAAATGGATGATTCCAGCTTTAATGAAAGCGTAGATAAAGAGGTAACACAAAGTAACCTCTTCTTATGTGACAATTCTAATCTGAGGTAGGTCTATACATTCCCATGCCCACATATACCAAATCGAGGATACATATGTCGGCTCCAACGATATCAGTTTACTATAAGATAAAGCTACCACACAAACTATACGAAAGGATCTTGTATGGAAACCATTTTATTTGACGAGATACCAGATTGTTCAATAAGTTTCGTCGTTTGATAAGAAAAACACAATTTTATGATTTAAAATACACTTTATTATTCAGTATAATTTCCCCGAACATTAACACTCTTGCTCCAACAATCCTCCAATCCAATCTAGATTCCATCCCTGAAGTGCGATTCCGGAAGGTCTGCAAAATACGCTTCAATAGCCATTATGACCACTTCATTTGATAAAAAACGCTTGCCACGCATACTTTTTTTGAGTTCTGAAAACAAATGAAAGTCGCTGGACGCCAAATCCGGTGAATACGGTGGATGCTCCATCAATTCGAACTTTACATGGATTTTAGCCATTGTTAAAATGCTCTTGTGACACGGTTAATTGTCGTGATGAAAAAGGATTTTTTTCTTCTGCAAACCGAGTCGTTTTTAACTAATTTTTTCCTGCAACTGATCCAAAAGGTTGCAATAATATTCAAAATTAATTGTTTTACCAGTTTGCAAGTAATCCACAAACACAAAAAAAAATGATACCATAACTTTCCCGGCCGATTTCCGGACACGAACTCGTTTCGAAGCCGAACAAGCAGTTTTACACCACTCTTTAGCCTTTTGTTTTGATTCAGGCTCATGATGATAATCCCAAGTCTCATCCATAGTGATGAATCGACGCACAAAATCCATTATATCCCTTTAAAAATGGTCCAAATGTTGCTGAGAAAGTCGCATTCGAATGTGTTTTTGTTCCAGTGATAGCGAATGCGTCACCATTGTGGACATAGCTTCCCAAAACCCTAAATTTCACTTAAAATATGGCTCACACTGCCTAATGAGATGTGTAGAGCACCTACTAAATCTCTCTCTCAGTCAATCGGCGATCTTCAAAAACCATATTTCCTGTATTTTGGCTGTGATTTCTGGTACTGATCGGCTTTTTGGACGTCCTTCACGTGGATCGTCTGCAAGGCTTGTACGACCATGTTTAAATTCAGCAACACATCTTTCTACCTCTAGCACAGTGGCGTAGCTGCAACTTCTCTTTATCTACCTACCTACAAGTTTCATGAAGTGGTTCGAACAAAAGTAAATTTTTTACAAAAAAAAAAAAAACAAAAACTTGCCGAATCCTATCCAGATGACTTGGATAACGAAGATTTATACAGTGACACTCAAGACAACCTACTTTTTTTAAAGAGAGCGAAGAAAAACGAAAAAAAAATTGGATTTTCACCAGAAAAAGTTTTATTATACATTTCTTCAATAGGACTGGAAGCCTATAAGACGTTAGCGATAGCTTTAAAAATATTACTCACTATATCTGTATTAGTTGCATCTTGTGAAAGATCTTTTAGCAAACTTAAATTGATCAAATCTTACTTGAGATCGACCATGAGTCAGAGTAGACTGTTCAATCTTGCGATTATCTCAATAGAATGTGAAACTGCTTCAACTTTAAATTACGGTGATATGATAGGGGATTTTGCAGCGATTAAAGCTAGAAAGTGCATCTTTTCTATCACTATTTTTAGGAAAGATATAAGGCAAATTCAAAGATTGAAGAGTATTCGAGTAAAAATTAATATTTTTCATTGCTATTCAGATTATTACATTGTGAGTGTACAACTCTTTATCTTTTATAATAAATTTTGTAAAAAAATGTGTTAAAGTATTTTTCTGAATATTAAAACAAAGCGAAGATCGTTTTGACGCCCCCAAGACGTTGCGCCCGGGCGACGAAAAAAAAGATTCGAACTAACGCAAGAAATACGTTTAATCCACATTACTATTTTCACTTTCTTTTGATGCCACTTCACACTCCTTTAAGAAGGCGGATATTGCAAAGAAAAAGGGACAATTGAAAAGCAACTAAAACGTGTGAGTAAAACGCTTGCGTAAGTGTGTGAGCATATGTAAGTGGCCGGACAGTAGCATAAACAATTGTGGCTCAAGTGTGCGGAGAGAAGAGCATGAGTGATAGATAACGGTAAAGTGTATTTACATTACTCGGTGATAACTTAAATGGAAGTAGCCATCAGCTGGTGCGTGAAAAAGTCAAATGCTAAAGTTGCTAGTAAAAACAAGCCCACATATGTACGTAACGTAACGTTAATGCTACGTGGTGCTCATGCACACAACTACAAACATGTGTGTACAATATATAAGTGCACAGCTGTGCATTTCGGTAAAAACGTACTATTTTAATGGCTTAGAAAAAAACAAAAAAAAATTACACTTAAATTACTCTTGGTATGTTTGTGTAAAGGCATGAGCATTTTAATCCTAGAACGCGTAAATGGAAGAAAATGGACTGGGTGCTTGTTTTACTTTTCAGCACCAGTTACTACTGTTTTTAAAGTAATGAAAGTACTGTTTCATAGTTATAAAAAATACGATATTAACTTTCAATTTGCATATCGAAATATTACGTTCTTACTTTAATTAAAGTGTAGTAAATATAATCCTAAAAAATACTTAGAGTACTATATGAATAAATATTAAACTTTTTTTTTAAAATTTATAAAATGACACTTTTTTTTTATAAATTTAAAAAATTTGAAATAAGTTTGAGTTGTGCAAATTTACAAAATAAATGGTTTATGGTTTCACATATTTTTTCGGACCTCTTTTGAAAATTTTCTGCAATTTGTAATTTTTTTAAATATTTTTTTTTAATATTTGTTTTTTTTTTAATATTTTTTTTAAATTTTTTTTTTTTTTATTCTTTCTTTTAAATATTTCGTTTAAATATTTTTTATTATTTTTTTTTATTACTTTTTTTTTAATATTTTTTTTAAAAAATTTTTTTTAATATTTTCTTTATGTATTTTTTTAGATATTTTTTTAATAATATTTTTAGATATTTTTTCAAAATATTTTTTTTTAGATTTTTAGTTTTAGATATTGTTTTTAAATTTCTTTCTCAAATATTTTTTTAAATATTTTTTTTTTAATATTTTTTATTCGAAGTCAAGACATTTCACTTATTGGCTTGTGTATAGAATGATTGTCCCATATATAAGACCATATTTTTTAAGTACATTTAATATTCTAAAATCTTTCAGGTAAAACAAAATATTTATATGTACATTAGGGTGTTCGTAATTTCCCAGCGTTATGCTTTCTATATCTTCTGAATTTTCAGTTTTTGCCTTAAAAAGAAACATTCAACGTAAACAAGCTTTTTATTTTCAATTTAAACCTAACCATATATGGGACACCATGTCGTATGAGTAATACAGAATGCGTATGGTGTATCACTTGTATGGATTCTCAGTAGATTTGATATATAGGTGGGCTTCTTCACGCAAAATACGGCTTATTTTCATTAATTCTTTTATAAAAAATTAATTTTTTTTTTTCAAATTTTTTATTATTATTTTACAAAATGTTCTTAATTTCACCCTATATTTTCAAATCTAACAAAATGTGTTTTTAAGTACTTGAACATGGATTAAGTGGTGATAATTCGGGTGGTGGAGCACGGTGCTCGTTCGTTCCAGAATGTGGTTGGCCGGGGGAAAACGGTCGGCGCAATTATTCCACAGGAGTATTAAATAAAAACCAAAAAGTTTCATATAATACTTATATTTAATTATAAACAAATTAGAACCACACTTACCTACGTCTGTATCGCCAAGCAGTCGCAAAAAGAGAGAGCGCGCAACTTTTTTGTTAAGGTTTAGTTGCGCGCGAATTAATCTTCGAAAAATCTTCAAAAAAGAAGAAAGGAAAAGGTTGCTCTGCGATACAGACGTGGCTAACGAAGTTGGGCGGGGGCGGCGTCAACATTCTCCCCGCCTTGCAGTATTACTGCAAATGCAGTTTACAATAAATTATGTACTTAAAACTAACTTAACTAACTGGCTCCTGCACTTCCTCTTCCACGTCTTCTTTGCAGAGGGGGGTGGCCGACGAGACGAATCGAGTCTGGTTCGGTCCGGGAAATGCCGCTGAGATGATTCGAATCTCAGTCGGTCATTGCCATGCCGCCAATCTGCATAGAAGTCACCACCTTCCGAGGTCGGCGAGACGAATCGAGTCTAACTCGATCCTGGGTAGGTGGTGAATGTGAGAAGCGTTGGCAGCCAGTGCACTTCATCGTGCCGATGTTATACGACCCCGGATATTATATATCCTAGCGACGTATTTTGGGCGATGAGTTGGCCCATTGCTGCTGGTTGTAACCCGGGTAACATGAGCCGGGAGTAAACGTCCGCTCCCAAGATTATTTCGACTGGCGCTGCCTTGTGGAATTCTTTATCTGCCAGTCTTAGGTTACAGAATTGTTGAACTAAATGGTCTTCCAGAGACCTTACTGGCGTCGGTGGTAACGGACGTCGTTGAATTTGGGCACTCACGGAGATTTCTGCTTCTCCACCCTGGTTGTCCCGAAACATGAGTTCGCACACTCGGCTGTCTCCACGTGCATGCGTACGCAGTCGCAATCGTGCAATCGTGGAGGCGAGGATAACAGTGGCTGGACTAACTGGGCTAATCATGGCCCGCACTGTTACGAACCTCGTTGCAGTTCGAACGCTTATTAAGGCGGTTGGTGATAGCGCAAGTCTTTGTTGCCATGGTTGTGTTGCGTGTCTGTCCTTTATGATACGGCGTGCATCGGCTTGACGACGAATGTCTCGTCCACGCCTTCGCTTCGGATGGGGTGGCCGACGAGACGAATCGAGTCTGGTTCGGTCCGGACAATGTCGCTGAGACGAATCGAGTCTCAGTCGATCGTTGCCATGCCGCCAATCCGAAAGGAAGTTACCAGCATGCCGAAGTGGGCGAGACGACTCGAGTCTGGCTCGATCTTGGGCATGTGGTATGCGGGAGAGGCATCGTTGGTCAGAGCTTTGCGGATGCTTAACTGTTGACGTCGGTTGATGTGGTTGATGGGGCTCCGAATACGTCGGGCCGATTGCCAATGAGTTCTCCTCCATTTCTGCCGCCTCGACCTGCTGTGCCCATGTCAATTCAATGACATCGTCGTCTTGTTCTTCGACGTCTGAACTGATGCCATGAAGCATCGTGTGGTGTAGGTTGCCGCAACGTTTGCAGCGTATTACGCTGTCGCATTCAGTCTTCGAATGGCTCGACGCGAGGCAGTTGCTACAATACCGGTTGATTAATGTGGTCCTCAGCCTAGCTTCTGGGGACATCTGCCGGAACTTTGGACACCAGCGAAGTAGATGGCTATCTACGCACAGGGGGCAGTTGATTGTCGTCATATTCAATAATTTTCTAAACGGAAAGAAAGATTATTAACGTGAGAATATTAACATTGCTTGGGTAAAAATATAATCTTTGGTATAGGCCTAGAAATTAAGCCACGCTGAGTTTGGATGTCCACCACCCGAACTCGTTGGTCCGACTCTGGATGTATTTTGCTGATCCTACCTAAGTTCCATTCATTAGGAGGTACAGTTTCATCTCTAACTACCACTAGGTCGTTGAGTTGGACTTTCTTTTGGGGAACGTTTCCATTTCTTTCGTTTCTGGATTTTCTTTTAAATATTTGGTCTTCCATCTCTGACAATGGTGCTGACTTAAAGCCGTTAATTTTTTCCATTGGTTTACCAATGATAGCGAACACTCATGGATTTCTGGTTCTGCCAATGAATTTTGCATTATTAATTTGGCGTGATTTTGTAGCACTTCCGTGGCCCTTTGGGCTGCGATGCAAATGGATCACCCTGATTGCTATTCTGTTGTTGCTGTTGCTTCTGCTGATGTTGTTGTCGTTGTTTAAATATGAAATTAGTATTAATTTCGCTGCAAAATTGAGTTTGTGTTTGTTGTTGAGTTCTTGCTGAATTTTGTCTGTCGCCTTTGCCATTTGTCTTCGTTTCTTCGGAGGGAACGGAACCTGTTAGGACCCAACCGAACACTGTACGTTGTGCAGCAAGGGATCCCAAAATTTTCGATTTTACCCCATTTAGTATTATTTGCGGGTAAAGATCTGCTCCGATCAACAAGTCAACCTCTTGACTTGTATAGAAATTATTATCCGCTAAAGGGATATTAGGTAACCTTTTTAAAATTGAAGAGTTAATTGATCTGGATGGAAGCAGTCCAGTCAATTTTGGCAGTATCAACGCTTCCGCTTTTAGTCGTAAACTTTTGTTACGGGGCGAGCCAATTGTGATCGAGCATACCGATTGAACTCGTCCTTGTACGGTATTATTCAATCCTGAAACTCGCGCGCTGACCCTTTTGCTTGCCAGATGTAAGCGTTTCTGCAGACTATTGCTTACGAAGGTGGCTTCAGATCCCGAATCAATCAGGGCTCTGACGGTGAAGGTGCTCTCGTTGTGACATATGGTCACCATGGCTGTACCTAATAGCATGCTTCGACTGGTAGGCACATTTGAAATATTGGCCTTAATAGAGGCCACATGAGTTTTAGTAGAAATCTCAGTAGTGTCTGTGCTGTCAGATATCTGAGCTTTTCCCCTCACTCTGACCCCGGTGGATCATAGAGTGATGTCTCTGTTTACATTTATTACAATTAAACAGACTTTTACAATTTTTGACTTCATGTGAGTCCGATAAACAATTTAGGCAGACGTGGATTTTTTCTGACAGCATTTAATCGTGCATTAGGCTGCATCTCAATGAATCTTTGACAAGTTTTCAAAATGTGTGATTGAGATGAGCACAGTTTACATTTCATATTGTTTGTCTTGGCGTGATGGGCATTGATGGGTTTAGATCCAATCCTTGGGCTGCAAGGTTGGTATCCGATCTTCACCATCAGCCGACTTAATATTAGGTTGAGTACTCAACTCGCCTTTTAGGTTTGATTTCTCTCTCAAGCGTTTTAACCCGTTTGGTTAGAAACTTGTCTAACTCAACCCATTTTGGGATCTCTGAATCCGAATCCAGAGATTGTTCCCAAAGCGACAGTGTATAGTCCGGCAGTCGGATAGAACACAAGTACGTAAATATGGCATCCCAGCTATCTGTATTGATGCCATGTATTTGTAAAGCTGAAATGCAGCTATTAATCTCCCGCTGTAAATTTCTGAGTTCGGTCTCAGATTCTGTTGAGATGTGCGGAAGCTTGAATAGTAAATTTAATTGTGTGTTGACAAGCACTCGCTTGTTTTCATACCTACACAACAAATTGTTCCAAGCCAATGCGAATCCGTCATTCGTCAGTGGCGCTTTCGAAACGATATCTTTTGCCTCACCTCGCGTTTTTTGATTCAAATGGAATAACTTTTCTACTGGAGAGAGCCTCGGGTTATTCCCCTAAATGGCGGCAAATAAATCCCTAAAAGAGGGCCATTGTAAAACATCGCCATGAAATATTTCGGTATCACATGGCGGCAAATTGATAGAATACCTCACGGGTTCTACAGTTTGTTGTAACCGTTCAGGTTGAATCACCGTTGAATTGGAAGTAGGGCTTTGGTTGAACGCCGTGAGGTTGTGCATGTGTTCGCCCATCAAGGCCGCGCAACACACATAAGCGTGGTAACAGCTTGTATATTTAAGTTTGAGGTCGTCAATTGAGCTTGTGTCGGAAGGATCCACTTTTGGCAAACACAACTTGTATTCTGACTTTACCTCTGCCCACAGAGATTTCAGTTCAGCTTGTTGAACTTCGAGAGAGTAGGCACTTTGATTGTTTGCTGTTGGAGTAAAAGACTCCTCAAACTCCAGTAGAGCGTCTGCAGCTGTGGTAAAGGCTCTAATTGATTCCATTGTTTTCAAAAAATTTTAAACCCGGGAAATGCAAAATGTTGCACAAAATCGGATCTTAAACTTGAAATTAAAATTTAAAAAATATTTGCAAATATGTTGCAAAAGTTCAAAAGTTATAGAACCAATAACGGACAGACCACAAATTAGTTGATGATAGGCAGTGCGTTGTTTCTTTATAAACGTGAATTTTCGAAGGCACAAAGAAAATTAATAAATTTAGTAAACTATTTTCTCAAAAAATTTTTTCGAATTTACTTAGTATGTGCTTGCTGGGTAATCGGCCCAATGCACTTGTACTTGCACTTGCAAATTTATTGAAGTATTTCCGCAAAGTAATTTTCCCAAATTTAATTTGAATGTGCTTGCTGGGTTATCGTCCCAATGCACTAGCACGCTTAGTCCTTAACTATGTACACAAACAAAGTTTTTTGATGCTAATTGCTTTATTAAAATGTACAAATACAATACAAGTAATTGAATAAATTCACAAGCACTTATTTGAATTTATTCACATTCACTTTTGTTCACTGGGTTATTCCCAATTTATCACTGCACTATTCCGCTTGTTGCTGTCCTTCTGGAATGGCTGCTGCGCTGCCTTGCCTCTGCTGCTTTGCCTATGCTGGTATGCCGCTCTCACTTTTTTGCTTGGCCGGTGCTGCTCTGCCTATGCCGCTTGCCTGTGCCGCTCTGCCTTTGTTGCTTCCTTTGCTGTTTTGGGTTCTAGCCGTCGCTCACTTCACTTTTCTAATTTTTAGTTACTCACCGCACTTGTAACTTTGTATATTTTTTGTTTTTGCTCGCACTCGCGAAACTGCAGCTGCGTTATTGCTGCTTGCCTTTATTGCTATTCGAGCAATATATGGGAAGGCAGAGTTGAGCGACTAAACTCAAATTAATCATAGGAAAAAAAAAGAAACCGAGAGAGATTTTTGACGCTCCAGACGATTTTGTGCGTCCAAGAAATTTATAATTTTTTCGAATAACAGTGTTGTTTTTTTTTTCTTTATATATGCAAAGTGAAATAGTTAGTGCATTGCCAGGTGTATTTATTGTTGTACTTAAATGAAGTACAATTCTACCTGCAATCTTGTGCGTTGATTTTGCGGGGGAGAGTGCCAAAAATAAGTTTTGGTCTCCACTTCACACAGCACAATTTGGGGTTTTTTACATAAATGATGCACAAATTAACCAATCTATTGCCTTATAGCTTGCAGAGCACAAATCCAAAATATGTTTGGCTGTAACTTGCGAGTTGCTAAAGCGGGCTAATTATGCACTTTCACTTTAAATATAAAATCAACTTGTTTTCCTGTTATCCTGCTCGAAGGACCAATGATAATTCGGGTGGTGGAGCACGGTGCTCGTTCGTTCCAGAATGTGGTTGGCCGTGGGAAAACGGTCGGCGCAATTATTCCACAGGAGTATTAAATAAAAACCAAAAAGTTTCATATAATACTTATATTTAATTATAAACAAATTAGAACCACACTTACCTACGTCTGTATCGCCAAGCAGTCGCAAAAAGAGAGAGCGCGCAACTTTTTTGTTAAGGTTTAGTTGCGCGCGAATTAATCTTCGAAAAATCTTCAAAAAAGAAGAAAGGAAAAGGTTTTCTCTGCGATACAGACGTGGCTAACGAAGTTGGGCGGGGGCGGCGTCAACAAATGGTATTTCATTAAAAAAAAATAAAAAAAAATAGTACACTCCGCAGCAACATGCTCTAAGAGTATACAAATCACTCTCACTATAGATATGACCACCACTGTACGAGAACAAGCAACTCAGTTACTGCATTTGTAACAGCTGTTGTGCTTTTAAAGTCCTTTGCTTGAGTATGCTATTTTTCTACTAATCTCCAATTTATGTCTACACATAACCATATATAGTACCCTTGTTTAGTATTTAGGCTCTTCGTTCCAGCTGATATATTACAGTATATAAACTTCTGCTGAATTATAAATGTACATACATAAATATGTATGTATGTTTTCAAAGCGCTAAACGTAAGTTATACGTATGCATTTTTGTGTTCTCATTTTTGAAAGTTACTACTTTTTTTAGTTTTTCTTCTTAAATTTTGAGACGTGCAAGTCTATTTGGGCCAAATTCAAATAACTTTGAGAGTTATATTTGAAATATTTTGATTATTTATGCATGTACAGATGCAAATTTGTTTGCAAGAATTTGTCGAACTGAACAACAGAAGTTAATAAAACTTTACATTTGAAATTATGCTAAATACAGATTCTTTATAAAATTTTAAAATTTTTTGTTTATGTTAGGTGGCATCCCTTTTTCATATTAAACAAAAATTAAATTTTAGTATTTCCAGTAATTTTTTTTTGAAGTTTTCATAAACTCTTAATTATATATGTACATATTTCTCACTGATTTTTATCAGTATCAGATTTTTAGATAAGTGGCAACTCTCTTCCAAAATTTCAAATATAATTTTATTTTTATATTAAAATTTTTCTGCACAATGGCAGTAAGGTTTTTCCCAAATTTGTAACATTTTACTTTTTTCCTTAGGTGGCAACTTTTCTCCAACAAAATTTTAAAATTTTAGCCTTCCTGCCCATTTTTCCGAAGTTTTCACTAAATCATTACTTTTTGCAAAAATTTTCGGTATAAGAATTGTAGCTAGATGGCAACTTTTTTTCAAACTATATATTTAAATTAGACCAGTTCTGAACCTTTTCCCCACGGTTTTTCTTTTTGTTCTCTGCTTTTGTAATAATTTACATTTTTTATTCAGTTTTTTTTTCAACAGGTGGCAGTCCTTCTTCATAAAAAAAATTTAATTAAAGGTCTTTCTAGCCCCTTTTTGGGAAAGTTTTCATAAAATCATTATTAAATACATATTTATCTATATTTAAGAGTTTTAGATGTACAATTCTTTATTATTAAATTAAAACTTTTCTGAATAGTAGCAGTAAGATTTTTTCAAATCTAATTGCAATAGTTTACTATTTTTTTAGAGGTGGCAACTTTTTTCCCTAAAATGTTTAAATTTTAACCCATTTTTCCTGAAGTTTTTATAAAATCATTACTTTTTGCAAAACTTTCGCAGTGTAAGAATTATAGTTAGGTGGCAACTCTTTTTCAAACTATATTTTAAAATTTGACCCAATCTCGAACTATCTATCTATTTATTTGTCTATCTATTTTCAATAGGTGGCAACTCTATTACAATTTATTCCTAATTAAAGCCCTGCCTCCAATTATCCTAAAAAATTTACATACCTAGCAAATATTTTGCATTTTTTTTATTTAAATTTAAATGCACCGTGAAATTCAAAGAGTTTCTGGTTTGAATTTCGACTCACATCGTAAGCATATTTTCCAACAAGTTTTTAGCCATGCTTTTATATATGTAAGTACTAACTATGGTCATTCTATTTTCAGCGTTGAATAGCTAAGATATGAAATTTTAATCGCAATTATCATATTTTTCTACGAATATATTATACTTTCCCTTTCTCTAAAAAGGAACATACGTCATTGTGAATTGTGAATCAACCATTACAAATGTTGAAACGTTTGAAATAGTATTTTGAGCGCAACTCAATTAAAAACTTTTCCCCCTATTGAATATGTTGTGGGTGAAATACATAGTGCGATTACATTTACTCAGCAATTTTAGGGTGGGACTAAATTATTAAGAGGTTACATGGGTTTACGGGTTTCAAAATTTTGTATTGTTTTATTAAATCTTAGCCTTGAAAACTTGTGCGCTGTCTTAAAACGTATTTTTCTTGAAACTGTGTTTTTGGAAATCGGTTGGCAAGATATTTCAAGAACTACCGATCCTCATGAAACATAACACAGATTCTTCTTCAATTCTTACAGACTGGAACTAATGATACTATTTTTTTTCGATTATAACTACTTAAGAATGTCTGCCAAAATCCAATTTTCAGTTTTTTTTTCCTTCACTTTCATCTTTGTTAATAGTGTATATTTGTGACAATAAAAAATTCTAATAAAATGTCTTATTTTTTAAATGGGGAAAAAATTGTTTAAAAAAAGAGGGATTTTGTAACCCCTTAAAGGCTGAAGTAATTGACAGGCTACCAATGATCAGCCTAAAGATAAAAAGGCATATCTGCAATTAGTATTAACTCAAACTTTCATAACTTCTGAAATACTTTAGTAATATCTGCAATATTATTCATAAATAAGTTATAATATAATTTTTTTATAAATTATTAAAATATGGATCTCAATATATTTTCTCTTTCAGGTATGTAAAAATTCTTATTGGATATTATAAATGGCTCACAGCAGAAAAGATGTTAATATAGTTATAAAATATTATTTCCTTGAAAATATTTGGTAAGTCGAACATACAATGGTAAAATCGACGTTAAATTTGGGCTCGTTTGTCACACTCTTGGCATAATTTTTTCATATCGCTGTCAAATTTCTAACAGCTTTAAATGTAAGAACATCCGAGCATACTTTTCAGAATTTGCCAGGCTTTCTTTTTGGTTTGAGGCATTGAGTAATATGTTTAATATAGGATTTCTAATAAGAGTGATAAGATTTGTTTTCAAAAAACACAAACTGTAAGGAAATTTTAATACTTTTTTATTCAATGTGAAGTATAATGGATACAATTAAGTTCTGAAAATATTATATCATCATTCAAATGACTCCTTTACCAGGACCGAGCATGATGAACCCATCATGTATATAATCGTGTTAAATCACATCATCTTGAAGGCCATTCAATCTCACAATTTCTTGAAACAATCGAGTTTCCAAACTTTTTTCCCAATAATTTGGTTGCTGCATGCGCTGTGTGGCACGTAACGCGTCTTTTGGAACCAGAAGTTATCAAGATCAATTTGTTTCAATTGCGGTCATAAAAAGTTAAATATCAGCCATCTGTACCGCTCTCCATTGACAGTCACGGTGCCACCAGTTTCATTTCGAAAGAAGTATGGATCAGTGATTCCACCAGACACAATTCTTGTAAACGCCAGTGTTTGCTGGTACTTTATTGCCTTTACTGTTCCATCTATGTATTATGCAAAGAAACTGCAAATCTTTTGGCTGCCTTCCTGCTTAACCGTTCTTCGGACGCTCTCTTCGCTATAGCGCTCACCAGTTTTCCTCCTTACGTACGGCAGAAAATTACTTTCTGCCCGTCGACTTCAGTTCTGCTTTTCTACTTTATAGCCCATCGGAGGCGTTGTTGTTATAAATATAGTTTTTAAAGAGTCTTATCTATCTAGTAGATATTTGGCATTAGTATATAATTTTTATTTTACAGATGTGTCTTCTTAATGTGAATTCAGATAAAAAATTGTGCTAACTGTGTAACCTACTGGATAATAATAACAACAATAACTGTCGATCACTTATCGGTCCAATCTCTAAATAATTGCTGTTGTTTCTTCGTTTTCAATCAACATCAAGTTTATGTTGAGCAGTCCTTTGCATAAGCAACATTTGCAACAATTACATTTTATATGCCTTGACAGCTTATCATATATGGCAGACAGGGCGTATGAGTGATATTTTCATATAAGAAATTTGCACATACCATGGTTATGTCCGTACATGTGTATATTGAGAACTATCTTTAATGATGGTTTGATTTGAATCATAACTGAACTGGTACACATTTTTTATTACGATAGATTTTTTTTTTTTTAAAAAAGTCCAATTTTTTAATGTATTTTTTTTTTAAATTAAGAAATTTAATAACGTATCGTAAAATAAAGTATGCTTTAAGGATAACAAAAAATTATTAAAAATGCCAGAAACTGCTACATTTAGCTTTATCATTTATTTAATGCTTTTAATTTCGCCCGAAGTTTTTGGTACTAACCTAATATTGCTTTTCATATGCTCTCATACGCGCTGATAGCCCGAAATGCTACGAAACAAAATACTAAAGTGAAATTAGTTTTCAAACAAAATGCGCGTTAAGCTATTACCAGTGAAGTTTCTTCGTACACATACATACATACGTACAACTGCAAAGATATATTTGTTTGCAATTTGCTGACTTTAATTATAATTACTCGCTCACACATTCGATTGTGTGCTTACAAAGTTGTTAAGTTGAAATGAAAAAAATTCAAAAGAAAGCAAAATTGATATTCGCACATTGCTGGATTTAACGACAAGTGAAATGCTATAACAGTAAATTTGTGTTTAAGAATTGGTTTCAGTTGGAAGTTTAAGTATTAATCTGTGAACTTTATACAAAATACATTTTATATTTTAATTACATTGCACAATACTATCATTAAATGAATAAATTTAAGACTTATTTTGAACAAGGACATATATAGCCGTGGCTGGAGACAATACCTTTGTTGTCATTAAATATGAAATTAGATAATTTTTACTATTGTTACTGCTTATATATATATTAAATTTGAGCTGCTATGAAGTATTAATGATTTATTTTCAAATAAACAGACAGAGCTGACCATGAATATATGTACATACATATAATAATCAGTTTTAGCTTGAAAAACATATGAAAAGAAGTAAGGAAAGCTATGTTCGGATACAACTGACTATACTATTGCAACTTACA
This sequence comes from Bactrocera correcta, assembly GCA_027475135.1. Classification (NCBI taxonomy): domain Eukaryota; kingdom Metazoa; phylum Arthropoda; class Insecta; order Diptera; family Tephritidae; genus Bactrocera; species Bactrocera correcta. The sequence continues at coordinate 940 of JAPZAG010002604.1, read as the reverse complement.
ACAATTAAAGCCAGAGAAGTACCTTCAAGTACATACGGTTTTTTAGTTACACAATGTAGTATATGAAATAATCACAATGAAGAAAGACAAGCAGTTTTTCCGAATATAGAAAGAGTTCATATCTTCTGTCTAGTATATTCTGTTCATTTAGTCAAACTTACAATTGATATCTAAAGCAGTAAGAATGAAATAAAAGATCTCATTTAATCTAGATGATAATTCAAAAGTGATCCATGTATTCGGGACCACCGCTTTCAAAAGCCTTAAGGCGAGACCTATCAGGCTTAGTCCATGTTATGATATAAAGTGCTATGGAGTTGAAATCTATTAAAGTTAATAAAAAGTTAATAGAGTTACAAGGCTTTGAAGTGAGGCTGTTTTTAGGAAGACATTCGAAGTTTGATCCCCTATGTAATCCGATGTAATAGAGCTGGGCAATGGCAGAGGAAGTGTCGAACCGAAAATAATGAGAAAGTGAGATAAAGGTTCAAAATATTTTTGTAGATTCGATATTTTATTGGCATTCCAATGATTGAATATTGTGTATAAAAAAATTGTACTACCAGCAAAAAAAGTTCATAGCCAGTGGTTACTCATACGCAATGGTGTTACACTACTTTGGCAATTTAAAAATTTATATGCATCCGTAGACCTAAGGTGTTGCCAAATTTTGGTCATATCCGTTAGTTGACGATAGGTGAGAGCGTTGTCTAGAACCTCGCAGTATACAATGGTTTACTCCTCCTCTACCAAACTTCTTCTCAATTTACGTCTAGAGGGCATTCTCAGCTGACAGAAAATGTTACCACTTTTCGTATGAAAGCGTTTATGGGCAGTTAATGCTGGAGCATATTCAGCACATCAGTCGGACATGATTTCATGGCCGCGGTAACCCCCGTATAGGTAACTCTATGCACATATTGCTTTTTATTCTCTGATG